>CM077176.1:31388175-31443175 GCA_039654105.1 Coreius guichenoti | reverse complement strand
GTGGAAGTTTTGCACAGAGGGCAGACCCGACTAATCGATAATGAGAATCGTTGTCGATTTCATTATCGATTTTATCGATTCGTTGTTGCAGCCCTAGTTTTTTGACAAAGTGACATCGCAAACTACTGGCCTGGCATGCATAGTACAGCCTTTTCGTAGGTCTGTGTGAACGGGATCTTTGTTGTCTGTTTTTTGTACATTGTTGTCGTGTAAACACTCTAAGATGTGTTTTTGTTCTAACCAGCCACACCTGCGACACACAGCGATCAACAATTTCTCTTACATTTGGTTTCCACGTCATCATCAGAGTGAAATCTCATCGGTTCACAATACTATTTTTCATAACTGTGTAAGATATGTTATTGTTGGCTGTGATCATGTGGCATCGCAAAGCATTTTCACTGTTACTATGGAAAGACATGTTACTATGTCGTGTCGCATCTGGTTAGGACATGGTGTAAAAGCATACGTTTTTTTGTTTAAGCATATGTCGTTAGAAGCAACTACACAACATAGACCTGTAGAGCCAACATTTGCACGTTAATAAGGTTAACACAGTAAGCTGTGGAAATGTTCGTATGGATATGGAGAGCACTGGGCTAATTGGCTGTTGGCATGTGAGTGAAGTTTCTGTGGGGATCCAGTCAGCTCCAAATGTTCACTGAGCTGAATCTCCTTCATTCAGCAAAGAACACCAAAAATATTCTTTTGGTGTCCCTGTCAAGATTTTTGTTAGATTTTTATTTATTTTCTAATTTATTGTGTTATACATGATGAATTCTTTTTGTGTATTAATATTTTAGCAGTTTTTGCCTTTCATAGTCCTTAAATTTCTTTTGTTGTTATTCTCCAGGAGTTTAATAAATATGGTAATACTGGAGGATTATCATTTAATGTGCGGCTCTCTCAGCATGTTCAAATGCGAACAAGTGATGCATGAAAAAATTCAAAGCTTTCCATTAGTCGTTTTATTTGTTCAGTTTCGTTTTTCCCTCAATTAGTTTTCTATTTTTGTCCTGTGCTTTCACCCTGCTCATTTTATTTTATTTCTTCTAATTTTTTTTTTTCCCTCCATGTTTTTAGTGGGTCATTTTGATATCACTATGGAACTGCATCTGCTGCACAAATATTGTCTCTGTTACAGTGCAGTGTGGTAAATGTGATTTATGGCTTTATCAGCAAACTGTCTCCTCTAAAACCAATATTATAGAAAATTATGGTTTTCTCAGAAAGGATTGTCTTCACCTTCATCTTTTCAGCACATTCCATTACTTAAAGCAGGCTTTTAAGCTCTTTTCTAAGTAGATGATGAGACTAAACCATAAAGGTGTTTTTTTTGTTATTATGTTAAAAATACTTTTACCTTGAAAAAAGTTTTGAAATATCTTGAAAAAAAAAAAAAAAAAACAGTAAACTTGATATATCCTTGCATTTTCAATTCAATTTAGTGTCACTAATGCCTAGAGTTATTACCGGTGTCTAAAACTAAAACCATAAAATAATGTAATTAAGTTTTGCAATATGAGACAGGTATGAGGTATGATAAGAGAAATAATTTCTAAATAATTTCAGGGAAAATGTGAAAAGTGCAACATCTTGGCTAAATCTTCCCCTGGGTTTCATTAATGACAGTCTTATCTTATCTTTATATATATATATTTTTTTTTTCAATGTAAAGTGGTCTCTTAATTTTTTCCAGAGCTACACACACACACACACACACACACACACACACACACACACACACACACACACACACACACATATATATAGCCATATTAAAAAAAAAAAAAACTATTAAAAATGACAGACAAATTACTTTATTTAAATTTCTGTTTAGTTTAATTATTTAATTAATTATGTATGTAATTCAAACTATTAACAAAAAATAAAATCTCATATAAATGATACTAAAATAACACTGCTAATGCCACAAAAATGAAAAAGGAACCCTGGCCTGTGTGTCAACACAAGGAAAGATTGTTCAGCAACTAGGACTAGTTGCACTATCTGTCATTTTGTCTTAATATCTCCTCTCATCAGGGTGTGCCCTGCTCTGCGTCCAACCCTGCAAAGCACTTCTGCAAATTCCTCCTGTGACTATATTTTTCCCTTTTCTGTGTTTAGTTTGGCTCATGCAGCATAAACTTAGTGTTTAAGACTGGCATACACTGTCAGGATGTATTTCGGCCGTAAAAAGATCCAGCTGTCTGATTTTAGCCCTCTCTATACCCCTGTGACTACTGTCAGGTTGCTTCCTCTCTCAGCGTTGCAGAATCACAGATGAATTTGATAGGCATTGCAGCACACTATGTGGTTAATGCATGTACAAGCAGTGGTTGGCTCATCAACACCACTGTGCTTCCATCTGCCACAATTTTCATGTCAGTCATCATTAACATGAATAATTCATCATTATTTGGTCACTTTTTTTTACCCTGCATTCCTACATTCTTTGAGGAAGAAGAGGGTGTTGAATTTCATGTGGATCTCATCCACGTTCTTGGTGCAACACGAAAAGAAAGCATAACTTGGATTCTACGGCCTACATTTGTGTGCTAAATGTTGTGTCTTCTGTTGATTTTACATACAGTGATATCTGCTTTTGTTATCCTCGGAAACCTCAGGAAGAGCGTAAACATTCCAAACAGATTTCCACGGTTGTTCCTGCGATGGCCTTTCCGCTAGCAGAGATACTGGAGATAAATTTAGGCTAAACAATCAAAGTGCCCATTTCTCAGCTCGGGGGGAGGACATCCTTGACAAATCTCTGCAGAATTAAGGCCCCGATATGCTCACGGCAAAGTTCTTTTTCTTTCTTTTGCTTAGAAAAGAAGTTTTTAGAAAAGAGATTTTAGATAATTATGTTAATATTTGCTACGTGCTTTCCTCTCAGTAACAAAATAAACACATGACGATAGCAGTGAGAAAACGGCTATTAAGAAAGCATCTGATCATAGCTATATGGATATGTTTGTACAAGCTCTGGAGTCAAGTCATGTTTATCTATAACTTTTTACAATAGATTGCTTTAAAGCAGTGTTTCTCAACTGGTGTGTCGCTGAAATTGGGTCGCAAGACCGTTTTGAGTGAGTCGAGGAGTGTGTGGTCAAAGAAACAACAACAAACGTAATTCTATGTTTTTCTGATGCAAGACTTTTATTTTGAAAGACGTGCGTGAAAGCTGCCTGAGAAAAACGTGCTGTCCTGATTCAGTATCTGCGGTCAGATGAGATGTCGTCAGGCTTTATGTCAGTGTTCTTATTTAAACGTTATTTTCTTAACTTGTTACGAAATAAAAAATCTCTCAACTCAGAAAAACGAACCTTCAGCCGTTATACTGTGTTCATAGCGTGCACTCTTCAATTGCACACACAAATGCGAAGGTGCATGCTGTATGGCATGTCGTTATAAATAAAGTGCAAAAGAAATTACGACCATGCAACGTCGTAGTAAAGTTGTCAATTAGTAAGTCATGAAATTACTAAAAAGTACCAATCTTGTGTTAGCTGGGAAGCACAAATTCTGTCATCATTTACTCACCCTCAAGTTGTTCCAAACCTGTATGAGTTTCTTTCTTCTGTTGAACATAAAATAAGATATTTTGAAGAATGTTGGTAATCAGAAAGTTGACGGTAGCCATTGACTTCCATAGTAGGAAAAAAATGACTATGGAAGTCAATGGCTACCATCAACTGTCTGGTTACCAACATTCTTCAATATATCTTTTGTGTTCAACAGAAGAAAGAAGCTCATACAGGTTTGGAACAACTTGCGGGTGAGTAAATGATGACAACATTTTCATTTTTGAATGAACTGACCCTTTAATGACCATGGAAAATGTGGGTCCCATGGCCACACGACTGCTTTAAAGCAGGCAGCTTTACAGTATTAAACATGAAAAAGCAGTGTCAGTGTCACTTTCAATAAGAATTACAACTTCAATTTCTTCTGTAAAGCAGCTCTCCAGTGTGTTTTTACTCATGTCTGACCTTAATGGACTGAACAAGAAATTAACTGAAGAATATTTCCACGTCAAAGGCAGAGCCGCAGAACACGCATACCTATTACGTGATCGCTATGGTAGTTTTCCCAAAAGTTTGCTTTGGCAAGCTGTCTTCAAAGAACTTCAAACGATCTTCGTTTTGGTCAGATTTTGTTTGAAATGCCATCACTAGTTCATTCTTTCTTACATTTATGCTTCACTCTCTTTTCCCCCTGGACAGAGTAGACATTCACTTTACATTGCAAGGAAAAACCTTCACTTGTCTCCCAAATGTGAGTGCGGTTGGTAAGCAGCAGTGATCTGCTACAGTGTTTTAAAGCGTTCAGCAGTGATAGAGTGATTATTAGGCTTGAGTAGCAGTCTTATCGGGGCTGCCTGCCATGCTGGAGATCCGTGAAGTGTGTGGAGACTCTGGTTGCTGACAGAAGTCTGGCATCATAGAGAGATAGAGTCAGTCCATGAGTTCCAACACTGAACCCACTGCAGAAAAGTTGACATCACAATGTGACATGTTGTCTTTTTATTTTAAATTGAAGCTTTGATATCATTAAAAATAGTGGTCTGAACAAATCCGAATCGTTTCAGACTGTTATGCAAGAGCGTTTGGCCAATTCACGGAAAAGAAAGAATCGAGCCAAAAGAATGATTAATTCACAAATTATTGGTATTGCTGGTTCAGTAGACAGAAATACAGGACACACATAATAACTGCTGAAATATTTTCTCGGAAAACGTTTCTCAGGTCAGTCGGAGGGTGCATGGTACGCAGGCGCCACTGTGGCCACGTATCTAACCAAATTTAGCCGCACCACCAGAAAAAGAGGAGGGAGGTTGGGGTGCCCTCGGGCCGGATGGTGATGATTGGCGGGCCGGATTTGGCCCAATTGAATAGCCCTGGTCTAAATTAATGTCTTAATCCCTTTATTGATATTAAATTTAATTTAAATTTGCATTAAACTTTTCTCTCTTGCTATGTTGACAGCATTTTATTTCACATTTCACTGTTTTGAGGATTTGATTTGATTCATTCTTTATTTTAACTTGCAGCTTGTCAGAGTCCTTCTGATTTCCGTTTTAAGCTCTTTTGTTTGGATTTGGTTTTATCTCCAGGGCTTTTCAGACTGGGTATTTTAAGGTAACCGCGTCAAGCAGATTATTTTAGTCACTGCCTGCTTGCATAATATTCTCACTCTCATTAAACTACTACCTCTATTTTCACACATTTGATTCGCATGTGAAATTCAAGCTATTGAGCTACATCTCTCAAACGTCAGCTTTTGTGAAATCTCAACTTGTCTTTAGCTGATAAGAACAGTTAAAGTAGTAAAATGACCTTCACAGAGAGCCCACGGACAGTTTGCAACTTGGCGTAATTGTCATTTCCAGATTGTGACAAGTGTAAATCCTCACAGAAAAGGAATAAAGCCCTGAAGCATTTTCTTTCTACAGAAAGAGCTGTTTTCTACTGTGGAGTGCAGAATTGGAAAGCTCTACTGTAGCATGAATATTGCATAGGCAAACGTGTTAAAAACAACGGCAGCTTAAAAATATATAGTTGGCTATGAATCTAAGTGGTGTCTCTTTTCCTGGTGACAGATTCTGTTTGGATGAGGTAAATTGCTTCCTTTGCCATAAGGAACCAGGAATGTGACTGGAAAACGTAACAGTGGTGCGGCATTAGCAGCACAGAATTGCAGATTGGCTTTGGACAGCTGTGTTTCTTGCACCACTTTACAGCAGTGGTGCCATTTTTTACTTGAGTTGTGAATGTTTATTGTCTGTATTAAATGTCATGCAATAAAAAGACTATGTAACATGGAGTAATGGCAAGAAAAATCTTGCTGTTGAGTGTGCAAGAGCAACATACACTGTGACCAGTGTAGTCAAATTAATGAAGAAACTACTATTATCAGACAGTTATTTTTAGTGAATCAAAAACACCTCATGACCAGTGTATCCTAATTCACAAATAAATTACTCTTATGAGCTAGTTGTTTTTAATTAATCAAACACATACAATGTGACTAGGGATGCACAATATATCCACCACCATATTGGTAGCGGCCGATATATGTTCATTTTTAATGTTATCATTATCGGCCTGATAAGAAAAATTGGCCGATATATATTAGAGCTGAAAAAAATGGATTATTTCCTTCAGCTGAGACACTTCAGATGCGTCATGATGGTTTGAATTGCTTGAAATATAATTGAAATCACTTCAAAAATGAAAACAGGTTAAGTGCAGCGCAAGGGCTACATAAAATTATGAGAACATTACAGTTGTGTGCATAGCTTTTAATGGTGAGACTTTTGTTTTTTTTGTAATCAGGCTCTCATAAATTACAGTATATAAAAATGTGGATTTAGTTTTATCTGCCAATATATCAGCTTTCAAATACAAAGAATTATCGGTATCGGCCAAAATGTTCATATCGGTGCATCACTAAATGTGACTGGTGTCATCTGATTCATAAACAGATGACTCTTAGGAGCCAGTTCCTTTAATGAACTGTTAAAAAAGGTAAGAATCAGTTTGACACATCATTTAGAGCGGTTACTGAATCAATGTTTGATATTAAACTGCAAGTTATCATTATTTTCAAGGATATCAAAATGAAATTATGCACTTTACTTTTAAATGTTTGAACAGCATATTAATAAACTCAAGCAGCCTTGATGACAGGAATATTGAGACATCATTTAGTCCCAGCCTAAATGTCAAACACAGTGCATAGTTTGTCCTTTTGGACTTTTTAATGTTGACATTGAAAGGTTACATCTGGATCCCATTACTTTGTCCCACAGCCTTTGATAACTACACTCTTATTACGTTACACTAATGACAGCTGTTGTTGCCAGAATGCTCAATGACTATGGTTATTTCTGAGACCCTGGAGAGGAAACGTCATCATGACAGCTTGCAGTCGCATCCCCTATCATATTGTGACAGGGAGAAATTGTGGCTTTAATCACTTCGGTTCTGTTCTAAAAGTGTCCCGTTGTTCCGAATCCCATTTTTGGCACTATAATGGAAATTTCGGATGTAATGTTGGTTGATAAGAGCCTGGCAGCATATTCAAGTGAAGACATACAGGCAGATTCTCTCGCCAGTTCTCATATCTATTTATTCGCTCTCTGTCTTAACAAATTTCTTGCGTGCAGATAATGACTAGAGCAGGCTGGCAGCTTCTGCAGCTTAGTGCTGATGATTTTCAGACTGCCGCTGTAAGCCTGCTGAATCTCCCCGGCTCCTTTCATGGTGGTTGGGCTGTAATTTTGCCACGTACGTGTGCTGAATGCTGATGCGCCCCGGTCGAACTTTGCCTCAGCGGCTGCTCACAACAACAGCAACTCAAGACATTTTCAGTCAGCTAATACAAGTGTTATTGGCTTCTCTTCAGTTAATGATAGAAAGGCCCTCTGTGGCAGGCAGCTACATCTTAAGCATGTTCCCTATTTGCTTTCAGTGTAAATAACCATGTAAGATGCCTAGCTAAACTTTCAGTGAGTTAGAATTTTGACCAGTGAAACATAAGAACTTTAATAGTGACATGAATATCATGGAGTATTTTCCCCCAGATAAATATTTGGACTAGCCCTGAACTAATCATGGGTTTCCAGCAAAGAATGACACAGTCCTAGGTTAAGGCCTGGACAGTGTCTACAATTAGGCTCACATGATCAAGAAACTTTTGATGTGCATCCTCATCTTCTCTTTCTGTTCTTCACAGCCTGATAAACCGAATGCTTCAAAGGGATCCGAAGAGGCGAGCATCACTGGAGGAGATCGAGAGCCACGCGTGGCTTCAAGGTGTGGACCCATCTCCAGCTACCAAATTCAACACCCCACTGGTGTCTCACAAGAATCTGTCAGAGGAGGAACACAACAGCATCATCCAACGCATGGTGCTGGGAGACATTGCCGATAGAGAAGCCATCATTGAGTAAGGCTTGTTATACAGATTTTTTCCAAAGAAGTGTTTCTCTGTCATTCATTCATTTTCCTTAAGCAGGATTGAAGAGTGCGTTAGAAAGAGCCTCCAGGTTTATGTGTAATCTGCTTTAAGAATTTGGTGTAAAGGGTTTCAAAGCTCTTTGCTTGAAGATCAGTTAGCTGGACAAGGGAATAGATAGCAATAAACGTGATGAGTGTTCAATCCAGTTTCAATGACTCCTGTCAAGTAATGTCTTAGCCAACATATTAGGCCCAAAAAGTACTCAACACAATTCAAGAAAACAACTAACTACACAAGCTAGATTTCACACATTCTTGCATTCTGAAATGTGTCAGTATAATGTATATTAGGGCTGTCACTAGCGATTATTTTGGTAATCGAGTAATCGTTCGATTATTTTGGCGATTAATCGAGTAATCAGATTTTTTGGATGGTAATAAAAATAGACCTAAGCAAACAATAGCCTTTAAAATGACATAAAATACATATAACAATGAGGCAATAATATTTGGTTTAAATAAAGTATCAAAATCAAGTAATCATATAGTTTTATAGAAAAACACTGTTAAAATGCATAATATAATATACATGATATAGACAGCAAATGCGCCAACGGCCTGGTGTTGTTACACTTCACAGCAGATTAAATTCCTGTGGACATCATAACATGCAAACTCAGAGCGAGGGTTTAAACTTTTATTTTAAATTCACGATGAACAGTTCGCATATTTAGAAACATATTGATGTATTCTCCTGTGTTGGCGTAGGTTTATAAATGATTTACTTTACAAATCTGGTGAAATGGTGCACATTGTGTTCCCAGATGAACGTTATAAGCAGCCCAAACTCACATCATATCCAGAGATGGAGTTTGAGACGCGCTCCACACATGTAAATGATAACAGTTCATGTGGAGCAGCATCTGTGAACGAAGCCGCTCTGAGACGCACGAAACCTACAAGCATGTAAATAAAGCACTCGATAGCATTATCTATGCTGTACAGCTGTAGTATGGTTTTAAAATGGTTTTAATACATTGTGCAGCCTTACAAAATGGTCTAATAATGCGGTTCATGGATTCTCGTCCGTGTAACGCGTCACTTCCGGTATTCTTGACACTGGTAAATTGCAAGCAAGGATTTTTTTTTTAATTCAGTACTCGAATTTAATCAAAGAATCGTGACAGCCCTAATGTATATCATAAATTCTTATTGTTGCCACAACAGGCACTATAGCATAGAGTTGGCCTGAACTGTCGTCTTCTGTAATATGTGTTTTTTAGTCAACTGCTGTAATGGCAGAGCAACAGTTAACAGAGGCTTAGTTAAACCTATGACAACTTTAGGACTATCAAATCAAAATTATTTATGAATCTCTTTAAAAATAATTTCAGTACATCACAAGTTGATAAAATTATTAATCAGGGTTTTTCAAGTTTTTTCACTTCCCTGCATAGTTTAGAAAATTACAGGTAGGTGAGTTTGATCAGGGTTTGAGATAAACTTTGGGCTGGATTTGAGGAACCTTGCTGTTGCAGTAATTGTAATCTGAAAATCTTAAAATGAATATCCATGTTTTACACTGTTGTGCTGTCTAAGCTATTGTAAAAGAACATGGTTTTATTATTAGTAGGGTACCATTTTTCATAAGTGTTGAAAAATAAGTTCATCCCACTGTCAGTGGAGCATGAAACGAACATAGTTGCAGAAGACTCCTGCTGTACAGTCTTGTAGAAAGATGCATGCTGGGTGACAGTTCAAAGCACCCATCAGTCTTTCCTTTATGTCTTCGATCCTACTCCCTGGCAGCTGGGGAACCCCACTATGAGAAACTGCAGTCAATCTGCCTTAAAGGAGTTTTAAAGAGAATGTGTACTGAACGATTGCATTAAAATCCCATGTACAAGTCATTCTTCCTTTTCCAAAATGTTCTTGTTTCACAAACACACAAAATATAAGTTAGATCAAAACATAAGTGGCACTTGCTCCTTTACTCATGTTAAACGCTCAGTGCATTTAAACATAAGATCTGAACTGAGCCATGACGTGGACTCAAGCCTTGCCAAAAGATTGTCGCTGCCTGATTCAAACTCATTTGTTTAATTGGTGGTATGTAATCCCCAAAGAAGCAGTGTAATCTCTGCTAACATGCCCAGACTCACCATCTTGAAAAGCTGGATGCAGCATGTCCCATTTGTATTGGGACAGTGCTATCTGGGATTCTTCATATTTATTTTAATCTTGGGTGTTCAAAATGTAGGCCACTATACAAGACCTTTTGAACTGATAGAAGCCACATGGGTCTCAAGCTGTTAGAGCCGTGGAGTTTTACTAGTTACTGACATGTCAGATTGCATTGTCTAAACTGGTGTTTCTCTCTCATACACTGTCTGTATCTCCTCCTCACTTGTCCATTCTCTTTGCTCTGCCTCCAGAGCCCTGGAGACAAACAAGTACAACCACATCACTGCTACTTACTTCTTGTTGGCTGAACGGATCTTGAGGGAAAAGCAGGAGAAGGAGGTGCAACCTCGTTCTTCCAGCCCCAGTAACATCAAGGCCCACTTCAGGTACTTAATGGGGGTTACTCCATCTCTGCTTTCTGTTATTTATACACTCATGTTTTGTCAGGAGAATGCTTCTTATTTACGGACTATATCGTTAGGTCCTCCATGGTTTCTTAGTTTTGGTACAACAGGCAAAATGCACAACTCCATGCTAAAGGTATTTGAGATATGTATTCATTCTCGATTATTTTTGCAGTGTGATGCCACGTGTTATGAAACATAAATCCTTGCATTATTTGTTGTCGAAACATAGTCAAAAATAATTTCTTTCAAATAAGTTTACTAGTGGTTCAACGGATCACAAAACTCACGGTTTGGATCATATTACGGTTTTTGAGTCACGAAAAATCTGATAATTTTTCGGATCAGCAAGGAAAAAAATTGAGTGGGGGGGGGGGGGTAACTTTGCTTTCCATTTATTACTTACTCGATACCACAGCAAAAACTACTAGCCTAACTAATAAAATTAAAATATTATTAAAGGCAAGTGAACCCCAGTAAAATGAACAAATACACTGATTACAAGCATAGATAAATACATACACTCTAACAAAGTTACAAATAAAGTAAGGTCTAACTGTAGTATTCATTTCGGGTACAGAAATGTAATAATTAAATTTAAAATAACACTGATCACTGTATAAATTTAATATAGATTAATCTTTGCTAAAGCTGTATTTTGTTGTTTGATTAACATCAATGACAGACAACAGCTAGTATTTATAGGCTACTGTCACTTTAAGACCTGACGCACGGATCCAATATAATGATACACATTTCTTTCTCAACTCTCCACGTTCACTTAAGACATAACCATGTTTATGAGAGTACTTGCCGAGATGAGTATTTTGACATCTTTTTCTGTGCATGTCCATCCAAGTGCATGGAGACGCAGACGAGGAATCATTTAGGAGTTTGCGCGCTATCTGAAACACAAGTACCAAATTAAATTATCCTCTGCCTCTTCCAGCGCTGGAATGGTTTAAAATCTATTGAATGTGTAAACTAGCAAGACAAATCACGTGCTAATGATAACCTTTCACTCTATGGCCCTTAAACTTGCAATTAATCAGCGATTCACATGCGTGCCGAACCATGGAGTCTGGTCCGTACGGATCACAGATCAACTACGATCCATTTAACCCCTAAAATTTACCATGTCATGGTGTACACAGGAAGGCTAACTGCAAGTTTGTTGGCTTTCCGGATGTAGGTGTCTGTGCTCAGAAAGGGGCAGGATTCACTATAAGAGGTTGTGAGAGGTCAGCTCTGCTGGTTGTCAGTATCCCTGTCTGTTCTCTGTGCTGTGTGTGGACAGCCAGCACATCCTGTGAGCTGCACCGGGTGACAAATGTGTTTAAAAGATGAGGCTGAAATTGGTTTGGACTGACCTAGAAAAGCAGTGAGGCTGCGGATGCTTTTTGAAAGGAGCAGGGAGTGGAAGAAATGAGAGGATGTGGTGTGGAAAAGAAGTAAGAGAGGAAGATGTCATAGGGGGGAAGAGAGGAAAGAGTCCTCAGGATGCAGCAGGGATCATGAGAGGGTGACACATGATTTTTTTTTTTTGTGGGAATCTTGATAGAAATATCAACAGAATGGAAAAGCAAACTAAGCCTCCCAGATTCTTCCCAGAATCATATAATTCGGTTGTAGCCATTGGTTACCCAAATCACGATTGCAGTGTTCTCGTTCATCAGTGTGCCCTTGGTAGACAGAAAGAGTTTATAGGCTGTATGTACTCAGAATTGTAATTCCTCATCCTAGTGGAGAATATAGATGAGTAATAGAGTATAAATTCTGACTGGAACGTTATTTCACTGTACAAGGTTGACTCTTGATGTTATGCAGGAATTTCCACATCCATAGAATCACATCATTTGAAACAGCCTTATTGGGCCATTGCAGAAATTATCTAATTTTTTTTCTTGATGAACAAATATGGAAATGTTTACAGTCCTTTCTCATCAGGCCTGTAAACACAGCTATAAGCCACGTTTCTGTTGAAATTACCCGTAACAATTTGTCCCAGGAACTTTTTTTCCCCTAGACCTGTTGCTGTCTGCGTTTCCATCATGGTCTAAAGTACTGTGAAGATTAGGCAAATTAGTCTGGTGACG
This sequence comes from Coreius guichenoti, assembly GCA_039654105.1. NCBI lineage: Eukaryota > Metazoa > Chordata > Actinopteri > Cypriniformes > Gobionidae > Coreius > Coreius guichenoti. The sequence goes on along the minus strand of CM077176.1, from coordinate 31,430,527 downwards.
TAGGACTGTGCGTGACTTTCCAATTCCTACTGGATTTCGTCCTCCGCATATAAGCTTAAAAGCCTGAACCTCGTTGTCGGTCCATTGGTCGTATTTTTTTAAACACCATTGTCGAATAGCAAACAACTTTCACTGCACGCACCGCAACAGACTTTTAAAAATGGTGGTTGAAATAAAATCCTGCGTGAACTCAACCAATCAGCATGTTCAGCGCCCAAGTCCCTCGCAAGCAGGGACTTTCTGAGGAGGAAATTTTTACCCAGAACTTTATTTAGATCCTGGTCCCTGTAGTCGAAACACACTGAGTACCACCCCAAAGTCCCTAGATCCTGGGGAAAGTTCCTGTGGTGGAAATGTGGTTATAGTTTCATAAATCTTGGTCTAAGTCCACTTATTAATTACATCCTTGTTAACAGATTTTCTTTACTGCTCTCTCTGGGCAGAAATGTGCTTTTAAACATTTCTGTAATCAAGGCATTTGCTGCATTTGTGTTTGCATTGTTTGTTTTGTCATCATACCAGCATAAAGTTTATGGAGTGTTAATGTGGTTATGAAAAACCAGGGAGGACATTGTGGAGCTCTGTTCCACTGTTTCATTTTGTTTCAAAAGCCATATCTAATAAGGCAAAAAGCAAAAGCAAAGTATATCTTTCCATAGCGACTTGCATAAGTGCACATACGGTACTGTGTAAATGATACTCCAACAGGAAGGTATGGATATAATAAAAGCAAGTTGCAGCATCAAGTCAGAGATATATTTCTGAATTGCCTTGTTTCTTGCTTGAGTGTTTGGCACGTGAAGTAAGTCTGGCTTTTTTTTTTTGTCAAGGACTGTCATTAACATTTGAGTAGTTTTCCTAAGGCACTCTCCAGAGCTTCTGTCTTTAAAAGTTGTTTTTGGCAATGTCCACCTGTACTTAATATTATCCTGCTTTTAGTTACAACCTTATGCTGTTTTTTTACTTTAAGGGAGACTACTCGATTTAAACCAAGGTTATTTATAACAGGGACTATGTTCTTTTCTTTTTTGCAGGCAGTCATGGCCAACTAAAATCGACATGCATCAGGACATCGAGGACAGCTTAGCCTCTTCGTCCATCTCTCATGCTGGGGGTCCACAGTCTCCGGCTCGCAGTACAGAAAACCTGCTAAATGGTCACCGCAATAAAGGGCTTCTGGAAGTGAGCCGTAGAGAGGAGATCAGCGAAGCCTCCAGCAGCTCTGCTGCTCTGCCCCCAAACCCCCTTAAGCCTGGGGTCATGGCCCCTCTTGCATCCGCTTCAGCCAAGCAACGAACTTGCCTCTTTCGAGTGGAGGAAGATGAGGAGGAGGAGGAAGAGCAAGAGCCTTCACCGTTGCCGACCCAGGTGGTATTGCGTCGCAAACCACTGTCCATCACCAACCGACTTACGTCTCGAAAAAGCGCCCCAGTGCTCAATCAGATCTTCGAGGAGGAAGGCGAGTCAGATGATGACTTTGACATGGATGAGAGTCTTCCGCCAAAGCTCAGCCGGTTGAAGATGAACATGGCATCTCCTGGTACGGCCCAGAAGCGCTACCACCGCCGCAAAAGTCAGGGCCGTGGTTCAAGCTGCTCTAGCTCAGAGACCAGCGATGATGATTCAGAGAGCCATCGCCGACGACTAGACAAAGACACAGGGTTCACCTACAGCTGGAACCGCAGGGACAGCAGTGAGGGTCCACCTGGAAACTCTGGGGGTAATGGGGGTGGTAGTAGCGGAGGGCAGAGCAAACCACCTGGGGAAGGTAACTCAGGACCAGACAAGGGCAGCCCTCCAGGAGGAGGAAATGGTGGTAGTACAGGAGGGAGCAGTGGAGGTGGTGGGAGTACAAAAGGACAGGGAGGCCCTTCCAGCTGTTCGCGTAGCAACCACAATGCTTCATCTGGCTCAACACGTAGCGCAGCTCGGAGTGCAGGCGAACTGGTAGAAAGTCTAAAACTCATGAGTCTGTGCTTAAGTTCTCAGTTTCAGCATCGCAGCTCTGGAGGAGGTGGTGGTGGACGGTTTATCCTTGATCCTCAGAGCCTGTCCAGCGTTAAAGTCCAGGAGAAGTCCTCCTGGAAGATGTGCATTGGCTCCAACAACAGTCTAGACAAAATGATCAACCCTGCCTTGAATGGTGGCGTTGGGGCAATGGAGCATTATCAAGACCAAACAGCAGTCATGTTAAATGAACTTGGCCTGGTCAAGGAGAACAATCTGAACTTGAAAAATAATGTTCTCCAGCTACCTCTGTGTGAAAAGACCATCTCCGTGAACATCCAGCGAAGCCCTAGGGATGGGCTACTCTGTGCCTCAGCCCAGGCCAGCTGCTGTCAGGTCATATGATGGTACAGCACACGGCTGGTTCTCAGAGTGGATTGTTCCAATTGCCACATTTGTAGCATACGATGACTTGAGTTCTCCACCAGTAGCTGTATATGACTTCTCTTGATCCCAACTTGACCTTTAAACCTGCCTTCTATGTTGTCTTAATCATTCTCACAACTTATTTATTAAGTTTCTTCTCTTGGACCCATTTGTTTTTAATGAAGTGCACGCTGCTATCCTTTCCTTTTTCGTGTCTTTATTTGTTTTGCCCAGTTAGACTTTAATAGAATTCAATATTTGTTTTTAAGTCCTGTTTATTTTGCTTTTATAGCCCTTGAAATGAAACTCTCTTAATTTGAATTCCATGGTTCCAACACCACCCAACCAATCAAGAGTTGTGGAAACTGTATGTATAAATAAAATGACCTTTAATAAAGTGAGGTATTTAAATTAAGACCAACAGTATGATAGAGCAGAACATGGCGATTCATAAAGCAAGCACTTAAAGAAGCTCAACATATAAATGCCATAAAATTTGTAAATTTAAGCCCCCATAGGATTGTAATGAGATGGTAATACAGTAAAAGCAATAGTGAGAGTAAATAACAAACGGTTTTAATTCATAGTGCTGTCTGACGAGTCTTAAACTGAATGACCATTTTGCACGTTTTTTTCCTCCCCCATCATTTTCAAAGTGCTATTGAAGTGTTTCCATGTCACGTTTTTGAGGTTAGTGACAATCAGTTGCAATAAGGGAAATTCTTAATGGATAAATCTCTAAAGGGGGCTACAGATAATCCACATGGCTTTGTTTGGATTGCATTGACACATTCACCATGTTCTTGATTTACGTCACACCACAAGTTTTCTTTTTTTTGTGTATATTTGAGGGATCATTTAAGTGCAATTTATACTTTCAAGCTGGTAAATGTTGTAATTCCATCTGCGAAATGCCCTCTTAAGTAATAATGTTTGCCAAATTTGCATCCCAGACAGCACTGTGGATACACCCACACATTGTGTGCATCCTAGTTTTTATCAAATTATAAAATTAAAATTGCACTACGGTATAAGTAGAGTCTACAATTAGGATACTCTGAACACCATACAAATCACAACGGGGATAATTAGCCTTTACAATGCTGTTTCTGCCAGAGCGAAATCAAACCCGCAGACAGCGACAGTATTCAGCTTGTGTTGTACTGAATATTTTAATGAGAACCGTTGAGCCAGTACCCCTCTTTTTCAATGTCATTATTACAATGGAGAAATGGATTTTATCTTTAAGGACTCTTTGGCTTAAGAAATCTTTTTCAGTTGCAGATCCTGATCTCTTTCAACCCTGTTGTTCTTGTACCATTCAGCTTTGAGTTACTGTATATACCAGTCTCAGAATTCACTGGCCTTAGGGGCTGTTTATAAGTATGTACATATATTTTTTTTTAAAGTTTATTTTTTTGAAAGGACTGCTGTTTTAAAATGCTGTTTTGGATGTGGGTCTTAAACTGGCTTCTAGTTGGGATAAAATGGGGCTTTTTGTCACCTGGCCACCTGATAACAGATAATTAAATGGTATGTCATCTATTCAGTGGATGGCCACTCTTTCAGGAAATGTGGCTCAAGAGTTGGCCATTGGCTGACCAGCATATGGTATAGAAATAAGTCAAAGTGTGAAAGAGAATCGGTTGTGAGATTTAAAGGGCATTTGCAATAAGCTAAGCTATAAGTTGCAGCTATATGTAAATATAACTTTTTTTTTTTTTGTTTTGTTTTTATATTTCAAACCTGAACATCCTTCAAATGGCTCACTTGACCCAAATTTATCTTAAGTATTTCTATTTGTTTTGTCTTTTTGTTTTAAAAAATAAAGTCTGTAAATATTGGTGTAAATATGGTGCTCTACACATAGAAATGCAGTGTTGGACTTCATGTTCATAGCTGTAATATAGCCTTATTAGATATGAGTGTCAAAAACAGAGCAAGGGAGGTTGAAAAGAAAACAGTGCTATATGCATAATGTCAGTCTCTGACTTTGTCCTACCCTTATGTAAACAGCTAAACGACATGTGCATGTGTTGTGCGTTTGACATTATTGATCCCCGTTCATTCAGAGGAAAAGAACCACCACAAAATGTTACAGGACCAAACCATGTACTGACGTTAAAAGAAAAAAAAAAACAACTTTGAAGAAGCAAAATGAATAAATGTTCTGTTGCTGAAACTTGTCCTTAAAAGTTACATATAGCTATGGTGATGTCCAAAATTAAATGTGAAATATGTTGTCTTTAAACCTGGACTTCTTTTGTCCTTTTTTGGGGTGTGGGGGGCCCTACTTTTTTCTCATATCTTGTTTTACTCCAAAATATGTCACATTATGAGAGTAAAATGATTCAGGATATTTATCTGTGGGCTTTCTGTACAATAGAAAAGGTCTTGGTTCAGTTTCACTGGACACTATGTGGAAAGAAGAGCACCGCTGCCCACAAGCCCCTGCTGCTGAAAGGTATTTGCTCCTAATTTACTGCCGCTTGTGCTGCCAAGGAGTTTCCAATAACCAAGAGCTTTTCAGGGGTATCTCAAGTACAGACTTCTCATCCAAGTGCATGTCCAGCATCAGCTTAATGGTCAAACACACTCTATGTGCTCGCAAGGTGCTCTACTGACAACACAAAGACATGTTCTGCATAGTGTCATTGCTGCTCAGTGGAAACTGCTGAGACTGCATCAGTCTCAGAAAGTGTGACAAGCTGTTCCTTAATTAGACTGAGTTATAAGTTGGCTAGTCACACTGCCCTCAGTCCTCAGCTTTAGAAAACATCAAGTGTGAAGATGCAAAATGTTATTTGGCTCCCAAAACCTTGTCTTTTTAAAATACATTTCTGAAAATAGCAGTCACGATCAAGACGAGATGATAAATGACTGTTTACATACAAAACACAATTCCATGTAATCCCATATTATCTTGTTTTTTTTGGTAGTCAATAATGTTATCTCTTAAAACATCTTTGATCACCAAACTGACATATTTAAACGTGTGTGTATTGCCAAAATTATTATTGGCAATTTTGGCAATATATTACAATATATTGCCAAAATTATTGGGACACCCCTCCAAATCATTGAATTCAGGTGTTCCAATCACTTTCATAGCCACAGGTGTATAAAATCAAGCACCTAGGCATGCAGTCTGCTTCTACAAACATTTGTGAAAGAATGGGTCGCTCTCAGGAGCTCAGTGAATTCAAGCGTGGTACCGTGATAGGTTGCCACCTGTGCAATAAGTCCATTCGTGAAATTTCCTCACTGCTAAATAATCCACGGTCAACTGTTAGTGGTATTATAACAAAGTGGAAGCAATTGGGAACAACAGCAACTCAGCCACGAAGTGGTAGGCCACGTAAAATCACAGAGCGGGGTCAGCGCATGCTGAGGCGCACAGTGCACAGAAGTCGCCAACTTTCTGCAGTCAATAGTTACAGACCCTCCAAACTTCGTGTGGCCTTCAGATTAGCTGAAGAACTGTGTTTAGAGAGCTTCATGGAATGGGTTTCCATGGCCGAGCAGCTGCATCCAAGCCTTATATCACCAAGTGCCGGATGCAGTGATGTAAAGCACGCCGCCACTGGACTCTAGAGCAGTGGAGACGTGTTCTCTGGAGTGATGAATCACGCTTCTCTTTCTGGCAATATGCTCCCAGACAGAGAAGGATGGCCCCTTCCTGTTCCAACATGACTGCGCATAAGTGCAGAGTTTGGTGTGGAGGAACTTGACTGGCCTGCACAGAGTCTTGACCTCAACCCGATAGAACACCTTTGGGATGAATTAGAGCGGAGACTGCGATCAGTGCCTCACAAATGTGCTTCTAGAAGAATGGTCAAAAATTCCCATAAACACACTCCTAAACCTGTGGAAAGCCTTCCCAGAAGAGTTGAAGCTGTTATAACTGCAAAGGGTGGGCCAACTCCATATTAAACCCTATGGATTAAGAATGGGATGTCGTTAAAGTTCATGTGCATGTAAAGGCAGGCGTCCCAAAACTTTTGGCAATATAGTGTACATATGCACATTAAGCACGTGTGAAAAAAGGGAATAATCCAGGAATAAATTTATATTTTTTAATTTTATGAAACCGTACTTCATAACCCACAATCAGTTTAATCAAGCTTTTTTTGATTAAACAACTGAAATTAGCATTAATCAATATACAGATGGGAAAATAATTCCAGGCCCTACATTTTATGCTGTTGTGTGCTATTGTCAAGGACTGAATGAAAGTTTAGTAAAAATGCTGTGTAATGGCAAGTATGAGCATTACAGGAAAATAGCAAGAAAAGAACATCATGTATCTAATCATTTATACACACACTGAAGCAGCTGTTAAACATATAAACCTTTTTCAGAATGACCTGCTTAACCTGAATATGGACCTCAAATCATAAAATGATGTGCTGAAATGTCATTATGGATAAAAGGATTCCCACAATATTTTAGTGTTTTTTTGGTAAGGCAGCTGTTGGGTTTATGACTGACTGAGGACATCTTCTAAACACAAACATCTCACTCCAAGCTCTAAAGGATGTGTCAAGGACGAAGAACATGTTATCTCAATATTTAAAATGTTTATTTTCAGGCAGGGAATATTGAATATGCTTATTTCAAGTACAGTACAGGGTGAAGTGGCCTGACTCTGTAAACAAAAGCCATAACAGATAAAAGTAAATGTGATAGTGATGTTTAAAGGCACTGCTCTATCTTTGGTAGAACTCGGAGACAATGAAACCGGTCAATTTCAATTCCTCAGGAAATTACAATACATCTTGATGTTTGGGATTTTTAGGTCCAAGGTCTGAAAATAACCTCTAACCACCTCTTTACAACATTTTTTTTACAGACTCAGACATTCAAATCAAATATAAATTACTAACTAACTAACCAAATCAACCTGGTCATCTGACCCCATCATACATTGACTGGATTCCCATATCCACCTGTCTCATTATATCAGTAACCGTTTTATTGACAAAGAGTAATCATAATACAATGCGTGCAACTGCAATGCCTGGAAAATATAATAAAAAACCTGTCATATTCAATAAACCATTTTGTTAATAACATGGTAAGGAGTGCATATTTAAATTCAGTGAAATATATAATACTAGATAGATTAAAGCATTTTTACACCTTGAGTACTTCGGTTGTGTTGTTGTCACATGTCACTTATTCCGTGTATTTCAGGTCTCCGCAACTTCCAGTATTTTCTGAAAAGACAAACAAAATCAAAAATTAATGGTGGAACTTATTTGGAAACCAGACCAATATAAAATAAATTTAATGAGTTTACACCTTTCCATTCCACAAAAGAAATAGGTTCTTTAGATTTTTAAAATGTTCTTCACACTAAGAAAAAATAGTTCTTTGTGGAACCAAAAATATGGCATCGCTGTGAAAACCCAGTTTTGGAACCTTTATTTTTAAGAGTGCAGGGGGTGAAAATAAAATCTAGGATGTTTGTGTACAAAAAGTCTCAGAATATGATGTAAAAATCAGGAATTTTCCCCTTTATCCATATAATCTCTTCTGAGAGATTTCACACAAATAGCCGAGGCTTATATTCATAATCTTTCAAGTTTCATAATGTGAGAGAACTGATTTAGGCTGATTTAGCATCAGTTCTCCCTGGTCTAAACAAGCCTTACATGTTGGGATATAAAAGGCAAAAGCTGATCTTAGCTCAGCGTACATACAGCCTCAGGGAGGACTGCGCTTCAAATGAGTCACGCTGGTTTTTCAGCGACGGAGAGAAGCAGGGATGCTGCTATGGGACTATATTAAAAGCTTTTTAACAATAAAAGAACATTACAGAAAGCTACTAAATCTTCTTAAAAAGACGATTAATATGAACCCGTCTACCCATACCCATCTCTCTCTCTGCAGCTTACACACCTCCCAGACTATGGCCTATACTGAGTTTCATTTAATCAATTAATTTCACTGCCTGCAGCAAACCAGAGCAAATTACATTCTCAGTGAAAAAGTGTTAGGTGCAATTAACTTTTCAATCCAAAAGAGAGATCAATAGGGCCGGAGCTGCTGATGCTGTGCTTCTGTATACAGTGAGTCCAAGATCTGGTCTCCTCTGAGGAAACTGCACAATGGATGGACGGACGGACAGATGGACAAGTGGCTGGACAAACGGACGGACAAATGGCTAAACAAATGGATGGATGGATGGATGGATGGATAGATGGATGGACGGACAAGTGACTAAACAGATGGATGGATGGACAAGTGGCTAAACAAATGAATGGATGGACAAGTGGCTAAACAAATGGATGTATGGATGGACGGACAAGTGGCTAAACAAATGGATGGATGAATGAATGGATGGATGGACAAGTGGCTAAACATTAATGGATGGACAAGTGGCTAAACAAATGGATGAATGGATGGATGGATGGACAGACAATTGGTTGGATGGATGGATGGATGGATGGATGGATGTTAAACAAATGGATGGATGGATGTTAAACAAATGGATGGATGGACAAGTGGCTAAACAAATAGATGGATGGGTGGATGGATGGATGGATGGATGGATAGATGGACGGGGGACAATTGGTTAAACAAATGGGTGGATGGATGGAAGGACAAGTGGCTAAACAAATGGATGGATGGTTAAACAGATGGATGGATGGGTGGATGGATGGCTGGATGATGTATGGACAAGTGGCTAAACAAATGGATGGATGGCTAAACAAATGGATGGATGGATGGATGGATGGATGGATGGACGGACAAGTGGCTAAACGGATGGATGGATGGAATTTGACCCTCACATGTTCTTGACATTATTTATGAGATTCACCTACAAGTACAAATGTACAATGTTTTAAGGCCTGGGTATACTCATTTTCCTTGTTCCACTCCGTCTCGCACGCTGAAAATGACGCCACACGGACAAGTGCGTGGACCGTTGCAGAACTCGGACGGCTGAAGTATACTTTGGGCTTTAGTAAAGGTTTGTTATTATGTTAAAAGCATGCAAAATCCATAAATCTGATTAACTCAGGTTATTCACGATTAATTATGAGTGCATGGGATTTCAATCCAATCAATGTTTTCCTCTAAAAGGGTAGTATTTCTTCTAAAACAATCTAATACTCAAAGTGAGCATTGCCTCTTTAAGATTTCCTCTTTCTCTCAGACAGCGTATCTGTTCACACAGCGAGTCAATCTTTCTCGGATGCTCAAGGAGGCCGAATTTTCAGGAGCTCATCTCAGGAGACGCTTTCCTTCCTGCGGGCTGGATTAGCATTAGCAATAGTGAGAACTGAAGTTCAAATAAAGGTAGTTCACATACGCCTAACTGGAGCAAATATTCTGGATTTCAAGGGAGGTCCTGATGGGCGTACTGGGATAATTGACGGGACATGTCAGTATTGATTATGGAGGCAGGGTGGGTTAAAAGCTTTAAAGCTTCTACAACACCAACATACTATCACTCATGTTAACAACTGAACTCAAATACAAGTGCAAACTCAGGCTCAATGAATCATTAGAGGTTGAACAGCTGTGAAGAATCCCATCACAGTGATAAGATATTGTCTATATAGCCTAATCATTTATGAAAGACCGTCAAGGTGCTTTCAGTTCAATCTCTGATTCGCATTTTGTGAATTCCCTCAGTTCCAACATCTGGCTGTATTGAAAGTGTTATATTGACTCCCCCAACACCATTGAAGGTTAACACGGGACATGTCACATTCTCACAGACTTAAGCCAGTCATCTGAGGGAATCTGTCAACTTGCCTATTCCACTCCCTGTGACAGCGGTCAGGTAATGATGTGAAAACAGACTGAATCTGACGAGATCCATCAAGCAACTAACATTCTTTGACACCAGGGCTGGACTATGAACTGGGCCAGAGGGGCCAGTGCCCCAGAGAGCTCTCGGATTTCATCAAAAATATCTTAATTTGTGTTCTGAAGATGAACAAAGGTCTTACGGGTTTGGAACGACATGAGGGTGAGTAAATAAAGACAGAATTTTCATTTTTGGGTGAACTAACCCTTGAATCACGAAATCCTAAAGTAGTAGCTGGACTGCACTGAATACGGATTCACAAAAGGTGGTCATTGAAGTTTGAGTTGCTCCAAAGGTAGGAAAATTCCTTATTACGGAATTTACATAAGGGTCAGGAGGCATGATTAATTACATTCATTTGTATCACATTATTTATTTTTATAATTACTCACACTAAATTAATGTGTTAAACTGACAGCCCTGATTCTAAGATAAATGTCCTCCAACATTTAACAAATTGACTTCGGTTGGAAAAAACAAACCATTAATTCTCAGCAAATCAAAACCCAGGACACAACATGCATGCATAATACAAGCTGCCTTTTAAAGGGAGAAATTGATCTTATCAAAGCTTTCTGATTATGGATTATAACTGTATGGATAACTGTAGACACCAACATATTTTCAAGATGACCGTATCTCTCCACTGCCACCTTGTCCAACCCACTTCCATGGGAACGCTTCGATCAACCTCAAGTATTGATGTAAAGTGAGATAAAATACAAATGTGAATCACCACAGATGTTTCCCACCCATTTCCCTTTGTCTTCTTTTGAGATAGTGGCATGTTTGCCATTGATGTTTAGTAGGAAAAGCAGACATCGCCCACGTTTCACTTATCGAATCACCTGTGATCTAACACTTATCACAGTCCAATCCTGCTCCTGGAGGACCACTGTCTCTGTCTCTGTCTTTGTTTTCTATTCCTATCAGCCACTCATACAGCTGTTATGGGTTCTCATTCAACAGAGCAGGAAGACCAAAAATCCCCAGTTTCCGTAATGGTTCCATGCTAGTGTTGGCAGCTTGGCCTTTTCCTGGAGTTCACCCTGGATCATTTCCAAACACTGGCCACTAACAGGGGGTTTCCATTGCTGCCACAAGTACCGGCTATTTTCAGAGTCCCTTTGCCCTAGAGCAGTGGGAGCTTTTCTCCTAACAGCTGTCTTCACCCTCTCAAGCTGCTGAACACATGGAAATACAGCTATATGGCGTCATGTGCTTGCTCAACACTAGCGCTCTCAAACCACTGAACCAAGTACCTCCCTGAAGTCCTGTAGTCTTATATCACCAACCAAATGCATCGTTTAACTGCAGTCGGCACTTTTGAACTCTAACAGATCAGGACAAGGCCGCTGAAACGATTAGCTACCGTCCATCATCCTGATGGAGAGACTCTGGTGAAGACGCAGCGCCAGCACTGGCAGAGGGATGAGTTGGTGTCAGGTGAAGTTTGTGAGAGAGAGAATCGGAGGGGCAGAAGCCCAGAAACATCACGTCTTTAGTCATCCTGAAACATAATCAATATGTGTTTTACGACCTGCGTCTCTCTGCTAAATTAAAAGAAATGTTAGACGGATGAAACTTCGATGGAGTCCCGCCTTCATTGCAGCTCGTCAGCCAAGTGCTTCATCATATCATTAAATGTGCTGTCTTGATTTCGCTGTGAGAATGGTCTTCCCTTTTCAGTACCTCCATTCCCACAGATCCTTGACTACACATTCTTCAGGAAACTTTCATGGCTTCCTCAAATAAATCTCTAGGTAAATTAATGATTATAAATAACTAATGATTATTTACAACAGAAATGAATAAATCAAAAAACTTACTTTAGCTGGACAATAACTTTGAGCTGATGTACAGCCAAAACAATCTCTCTTCCATGAATTTCCTATTATCAATATAAAGCTGCTTTGAAACAATCTATATTGTGAAAAGCACTATATAAATGAAGGTGACTTGACTTAATGAATGAACGATGATTCCAATCAGGATCTTTACGCAGCATATATCAGCATTATCAGTTGAACACTGAATCCATCTATCCATCCTTTCTCCAAACCGTTTATCCTATGGAGGGACAAAGGTTGAACACTGAATCATATTTTCTATTTTTCTGTTAGTTATAATGCAGATGGAGCAGATTATGCTATCTTAATTTAAAGTAAACTACTGACTAAATAAAGATTATTCACAATTAATTACAGAAAAAAATGTGCGATTTATTAGTTAATTTTTTTAATCGATTGACAGCACTAATATATATATATACACTCACCTAAAGGATTATTAGGAACACCATACTAATACTGTGTTTGACCCCCTTTCGCCTTCAGAACTGCCTTAATTCTACGTGGCATTGATTCAACAAGGTGCTGAAAGCATTCTTTAGAAATGTTGGCCCATATTGATAGGATAGCATCTTGCAGTTGATAGAGATTTGTGGGATGCACATCCAGGGCACGAAGCTCCCGTTCCACCACATCCCAAAGATGCTCTATTGGGTTGAGATCTGGTGACTGTGGGGGCCATTTTAGTACAGTGAACTCATTGTCATGTTCAAGAAACCAATTTGAAATGATTCGAGCTTTGTGACATGGTGCATTATCCTGCTGGAAGTAGCCATCAGAGGATGGGTACATGGTGGTCATAAAGGGATGGACATGGTCAGAAACAATGCTCAGGTAGGCCGTGGCATTTAAACGATGCCCAATTGGCACTAAGGGGCCTAAAGTGTGCCAAGAAAACATCCCCCACACCATTACACCACCACCACCAGCCTGCACAGTGGTAACAAGGCATGATGGATCCATGTTCTCATTCTGTTTACGCCAAATTCTGACTCTACCATCTGAATGTCTCAACAGAAATCGAGACTCATCAGACCAGGCAACATTTTTCCAGTCTTCAACTGTCCAATTTTGGTGAGCTCGTGCAAATTGTAGCCTCTTTTTCCTATTTGTAGTGGAGATGATTGGTACCCGGTGGGGTCTTCTACTGTTGTAGCCCATCCGCCTCAAGGTTGTGCGTGTTGTGGCTTCACAAATGCTTTGCTGCATACCTCGGTTGTAACGAGTGGTTATTTCAGTCAAAGTTGCTCTTCTATCAGCTTGAATCAGTCGGCCCATTCTCCTCTGACCTCTAGCATCAACAAGGCATTTTCGCCCACAGGACTGCCGCATACTGGATGTTTTTCCCTTTTCACACCATTCTTTGTAAACTCTAGAAATGGTTGTGCGTGAAAATCCCAGTAACTGAGCAGATTGTGAAATACTCAGACCGGCCCGTCAGGCACCAACAACCATGCCACGCTCAAAATTGCTTAAATCACCTTTCTTTCCCATTCTGGCATTCAGTTTGGAGTTCAGGAGATTGTCTTGACCAGGACCACACCCCTAAATGCATTGAAGCAACTGCCATGTGATTGGTTGATTAGATAATTGCATTAATGAGAAATTGAACAGGTGTTCCTAATAATCCTTTATGTATAATAATGCCTTGTTGATGCTAGAGGTCAGAGGAGAATGGGCCGACTGATTCAAGCTGATAGAAGAGCAACTTTGACTGAAATAACCACTCGTTACAACCGAGGTATGCAGCAAAGCATTTGTGAAGCCACAACCTTGAGGCGGATGGGCTACAACAGCAGAAGACCCCACCGGGTACCACTCATCTCCACTACAAATAGGAAAAAGAGGCTACAATTTGCACGAGCTCACCAAAATTGGACAGTTGAAGACTGGAAAAATGTTGCCTGGTCTGATGAGTCTCGATTTCTGTTGAGACATTCAGATGGTAGAGTCAGAATTTGGCGTAAACAGAATGAGAACATGGATCCATCATGCCTTGTTACCACTGTGCAGGCTGGTGGTGGTGGTGTAATGGTGTGGGGGATGTTTTCTTGGCACACTTTAGGCCCCTTAGTGCCAATTGGGCATCGTTTAAATGCCACGGCCTACCTGAGCATTGTTTCTGACCATGTCCATCCCTTTATGACCACCATGTACCCATCCTCTGATGGCTACTTCCAGCAGGATAATGCACCATGTCACAAAGCTCGAATCATTTCAAATTGGTTTCTTGAACATGACAATGAGTTCACTGTACTAAAATGGCCCCCACAGTCACCAGATCTCAACCCAATGGAGCATCTTTGGGATGTGGTGGAACGGGAGCTTCGTGCCCTGGATGTGCATCCCACAAATCTCCATCAACTGCAAGATGCTATCCTATCAATATGGGCCAACATTTCTAAAGAATGCTTTCAGCACCTTGTTGAATCAATGCCACGTAGAATTAAGGCAGTTCTGAAGGCGAAAGGGGGTCAAACACAGTATTAGTATGGTGTTCCTAATAATCCTTTAGGTGAGTGTATATATATATATATACACACATACATACTGATTAGGCATAACATTATGACCATTCCTCAAACCATTCCTGAACCATTTTTGCTTTGTGGCAGGGCGCATTATCCTGCTTAAAAAGAGGTCACAGCCACCAGGGAATACCGTTTCCATGAAAGGGTGTACATGGTCTGCAACAATGCTTAGGTCTGATGCTCACGTGCCCACTGTTGGCGCATTCGGCAGGGGACGGGGGTCAGTATGGGCACCCTGACTGGTCTGCCGCTATGCAGCCCCATACACAACAAACTGCGATGCACTGTGTATTCTGACACCTTTCTATTAGAACCAGCATTAACTTCTTGAGCAATATTAGCTACAGTAGCTCGTCTGTTTGGTCGGACCACACGGCCCAGCCTTCACTCCCCATGTGCATCAGTGATCCTTGACCCTGTCGTTGGTCCACTTTTGATAGATACTGACCACTGCAGACCGGGAACACCCCACAAGAGCTGCAGTTTTGGAGATGCTCTGACCCAGTCGTCTAGCCATCACAATTTGGCCTCAAATCCTTACGCTTGCCCATTTGTCCTGCTTCTAACACATCAACTTTGAGGACAAAATGTTCACTTGCTGCCTAATATATCCCACCCACTAACAGGTGCCGTGATGAAGAGATAATCGGTGTTATTCACTTCACCTGTCAGTGGTCATAATGTTATGCCTGATCGATATATATATATATATATATATATATATATATATGTGTATTTAAAAAAAATACATATATAATACATATATTTAAAAATACATATAAATACATATATAAAAAAAATACATATCGATTAAAAAAAAAAACTAATAAATCAAATTTTTTCTGTAATTAATCACGAATAATCTTTATTTATTCTAGTTAGTTTTGTATCAAATACAATGTGATTTGAGATCTGGCAGCAACAACACATTTTTCCGCTTGGGCAAGCGATTCGCGGACAGCTTTCCCTGCGCATGAAATCCCCCATATGCCAGCAAACCAATGAGAAAGCGGGACAGTGATGACATAACAACAGAGCGTAGGCACCAAAACTGTTGATGGATCCGCTTACCCGAAACACTTCGTAACTGGCAGATTTGAAGAAGATTACCGTTGTTTGGCAAATAAATAAATGACAGTTACATACGAATTGCCAAAATGTTATCATGTTAAGCTTTATGGTAAACCTCAGACAAGGGAATTTATAGTAATTCGTAGTGATCACTGATCTATATAAATGTCTCTATATAGATCAGTGGTAGTGATACTAATCAGCGAGTCCACGAATGGATTGGGTATGCAGAACATTCGCAACTTATATGGATTGGACTGCATAAGATTTTGATAAAAAATGTATGCACCTCTTGATGGAAATAAATGTTGTGATGTTATTTCCATCAAGGGGTGCATCAATTGATTTCCGGGCAGTGTATTTCCTATAGAATGTTTGGGTAAGACAGATCTAAGAGCTTGTCCCCTCTTTTTAAATAGCCAAATGGGCTTTATGTCACAGCATTAAACCATGATTTGCTACTTCTTAGTCAAAGGTGGTATAAGGGGGAGGGATATTTTTATATAGAGGATATTTGATTGGACAAAATTTTGTATAGTACAGGCTGAGTCATCAATATCTTTTGGTATGTTGTCTTGGAATAAAAAAGCTGTAATAGATAATACACCTTATTTTTTTATTTTATTTCATGGTGTTATTAAAAGTGTACAGTAAAATTGCATATATTGCAACCTTTCACTTCACATTATGCTATTATAGATATTGAAGGGCTTGAAGGGTTTTCACCTTCAGCTTGTCATGATGTCCCTTTTCATCAGCTAAAGATTAACTAGTCACATGGCATTTACAGCTTAATCGATTGCCTGGAACTGAGTGCATATGAGCGAAATGGAATAACCCAATTCACATACAGTGGAGAGAACAAGTATTTGATACACTGCCGATTTTGCAGATTTTCCTACTTACAAAGCATGTAGAAGTCTGTAATTTTTATCCTAGGTACACTTCAACTGTGAGAGACAGAATCTAAAACAAAAATCCAGAAAATCACATTGTATGATTTTTAAATAATTAATTTGCATTTTATTGCATGACATAAGTATTTGATCACCTACCAACCAGTAAGAATTCCGGCTCTCACAGACCTGTTAGTTTTTCTTTAAGAAGCCCTCCTGTTCTCCACTCATTACCTGTATTAACTGCACCTGTTTGAACTCGTTACCTGTATAAAAGACACATGTCCACACACTCAATCAAACAGACTCCAACCTCTCCACAATGGCCAAGACCAGAGAGCTGTGTAAGGACATCAGGGATAAAATTGTAGACCTGCACAAGACTGGGATGGGCTACAGGACAATAGGCAAGCAGCTTGGTGAGAAGGCAACAACTGTTGGCGCAATTATTCGAAAATGGAAGAAGTTCAAGATGATGGTCAATCTCCCTCGGTCTGGGGCACCATGCAAGATCTCACCTCGTGGGGCATCAATGATCATGAGGAAGGTGAGGGATCAGCCCAGAACTACACGGCAGGACCTGGTCAATGACCTGAAGAGAGCTGGGACCACAGTCTCAAAGAAAACCATTAGTAACACACTACGTCGTCATGGATTAAAATCCTGCAGCGCACGCAAGGTCCCCCTGCTCAAGCCAGCGCATGTCCAGGCCCGTCTGGACCATCTGGATGATCCAGAGGAGGAATGGGAGAAGGTCATGTGGTCTGATGAGACGAAAATAGAGCTTTTTGGTCTAAACTCCACTCGCCGTGTTTGGAGGAAGAAGAAGGATGAGTACAACCCCAAGAACACCATCCCAACCGTGAAGCATGGAGGTGGAAACATCATTCTTTGGGGATGCTTTTCTGCAAAGGGGACAGGACGACTGCACCACATTGAGGGGAGGATGGATGGGGCCATGTATCGCGAGATCTTGGCCAACAACCTCCTTCCCTCAGTAAGAGCATTGAAGATGGGTCGTGACTGGGTCTCCGTAAGAAGCATCTCAAGGTCCTGGAGTGGCCTAGCCAGTCTCCAGACCTGAACCCAATAGAAAATCTTTGGAGGGAGCTGAAAGTCCGTATTGCCCAGCGACAGCCCCGAAACCTGAAGGATCTGGAGAAGGTCTGTATGGAGGAGTGGGCCAAAATCCCTGCTGCAGTGTGTGCAAACCTGGTCAAGAACTACAGGAAACGTATGATCTCTGTAATTGCAAACAAAGGTTTCTGTACCAAATATTAAGTTCTGCTTTTCTGATGTATCAAATACTTATGTCATGCAATAAAATGCAAATTAATTACTTAAAAATCATACAATGTGATTTTCTGGATTTTTGTTTTAGATTCCGTCACTCACAGTTGAAAAGTACCTATGGTAAATGTTACAGACCTCTACATGCTTTGTAAGTGGGCAAACCTGCAAAATCGGCAGTGTATCAAATACTTGTTCTCCCCACTGTACTTGCGAGGGGTCCTGCACCAGCCGAGCAACTGCTATTGAGATAAATGTGAATGCTAACAAATAGCACACTCCAGGTATTATGAACCTCCTTGGCTTGCACATATTTATCAATGTCTGATTTTCAGCACATAAAGCAGAACCAATTGATATTCATAAGCCAGCTGATTTTATAATCTGCCCCCCACTATTTTTGTTCCTATGCCTGAGCACACCAGTGTTACGATTTGCTAAAACCAACACAAAAAAATGCAAAACTATTAGAGTAGTGCTCATAATGTACCTAAATTAATTGGAAACATTATAATCCACAGCATTAAGAGGCAAAGGGGGGTCGTATCGCACACATCTTATCTGCTGTTAGTGAAGGGTGGAAACACAAGGCCACATTAAGGATAACGCTGGATGCCAACAGCACACTCCAGCTCATTGTCATTCACAATCCAACTGTGCCATATCACTAGAGCCATGGCAACGGACTTACCGACCGAGGGCTCGTCTCTGCAGAAATAAAGCCATTGAATCCTGTTAAAGCGTGTCAATGTTGTTGCTATGACAGACATTGTATGGAATCATTATTAATACTTTAGACAATATATCATGCCTTTTCCTATTTTAGAAGAGGGACAGTGGTCTGAATTCATTACCACAAATGTTCCAAATGTAAATCACTCTTTCAATATAATTGAGACTGGCTAAGGTTCATATCCATAAACAATAAATTACTGGCACCACCTACCGTGACCTTTGAATAACAGTAAAAATCCATTCACGGATATGCACAGACAGAATAGTTGGAGGGATAGTTAACCCAAAAATGAAAATGATTTACCCTCATCCTTATGTCATTCCAAACCTCTATGATTTCCTTTCTTGTGTGAAGCATTAAATTAGGTATTTTGAAGAACATTCCAACTGTTTGTGTCCACTGAGACTTTTTTTCCCCCCCAAATATCTTCTTTTGGGTTCCACAAAAGAAATCCATGCAGGTTTGAAATGACGTGGGTGCGTAAATGATTTTAATGATAATTTTAAAGAATTTTCATTTTTGGAACAATCCTTTTAAGGCTTTGTTCAGAATTGTATACTTCCATACTACTTGTACTGAGGTTTTTTAATCCAATGGACTGTAAATTCATATATGTACGCTACCGTTCAAAAGATTGGGATCAGTATGTTTTTTTTTTTTTTTAAGAAATTAATACTTTTATTCAGCAAGGACACATTAAATTTGACATTGTTAAAGACTCTTACATTCTTACAAAAATTCTAATAAATGCAGTTCTTCTGAACTTTCCATCGAACTTTTCATCAAAGAATCCTAAAGAAAATGTATTGCGGTTTCGACAAAAATATTAAGCAGAACAACTGTTTCCAACATTGATAATAATAAGAAAAGTTTCCTGGGCACCAAGTCAGCACATTAGAATGTAGAATTAGAATGACTGCTGAAAATTCAGCTTTGCCATGACAGGAATAAATTACATTTTTAAATCTATTAAAATAGAAAACATGTATTTTCAATTATATTTCACAATATTACTGTTTTTACTGTATTTTTTATCAAATAAATGCTGCATGGGTAAGCATAAGAGACTTCTTTCAAAAACATTAAAAACTTGACCTCAAACTCAAAGGGAAAACAATTTACCTACACTATCAACAAGCAACAAATACTTTAATATTACTCTATGTGTATATTAAACTAAGTCTCATTATTTATTCATTATTAAACATTTTCATATTGCTTCGAAAATAAGAGCTTTTGAGAGTCACTCTCAAAACCGCCTCACTCACAGATTTTCAGTTTCATCAATGACAGATGAACCAAAAGTAATTTCAACCATTATTATGAAAATAAATATATTTTAACAAAAGAATAACATTTCCTTCTTGACTTATTTTATTAAAATAAAAAATATTTTATTTAATAAACATTTCCTTCCTGACTTATTTTATTAAAATAAAATAAAAATGTATTTAATAAATGGTAAATAACCATATTTATTTCTGAGATGATAACTGGACGTCTTTATTAAACATGCAACATAATGAGGTCATGAACACACTGTACTACTGTTTAAAACAGCAAAAACAGCCCAAAAGGCCGTAAAACGTCCGTGCCAAATACTGAAGGAATTTATAGACAAACAAATTATTCTGGTGCGTAAGCTCAAAAACAAGTTCAACAAGGAGAGGAGCCTTCTATTATTCTATCATAGAAAATTTCTTATACAAAAAAATCTTTATTTAGAGGCCAAATACGATGACAAAACGATTTACATCATCATCAGCAGTGGTGTAAAGTATCTGAGTAAATGTAATTAGTTACTGTACTTAAGTATCTTTTTGTCTATTTTGTATTAAAGATATTAGCAACTTTTACTCTCTACTTGACTACATTTTTGAATAAGTATATGTACTCTTTCATGCATTCTGACTTATTTACACTGTTGAAGAGTTTGATTCTTATGCTAAACAAGGCCAGAATGTCAAAAACCGAGTTGGACGTATGACGAAGTATTTCTGTGCCAAATACACGCCTTCAGGATTCGAAAAAGTTTCGGAAAGTTTTTTGAGTATGGCCCTGTATAGTCTCAGCCTCAGACGTCGCCCACGGACCGTTGGCTGAACGTCTGATGCATATGGCACACTTATCTGGAAACACTTCAGGAGTTTCGAAGTCGTCATCTGATTGAATTCTACAGGATGTTCGCGAGAAGAGTGTGTTGCGTTCTTTAACGGTCCGCCTAGAAACAAATGCAGCGACTCCAAAATCCCTTGTGGAAGAAGAATGCCGTCGTGTTTACTCCCCTAAACATGACGCGGAACAAAACGAACTGTGATTGGTTACGTTACATGTCAGTCAAACGTCCTCTTGGGCGGTCCTTGACCAATGAAAGCTGCGATGGAGTCCAGACCTTCTGCCGTCAGTCTGAAGTAGAGCCCTGCACGGGCCTCAAATCTAGGCCCTAGCCCGGCCCTGGCCTGAGACGCTCAGGCCCTAGCCCAGCCCGTGTCCGACAGCTTATCAAAATTCTCGGCCCGAGTCCGACTGGAGCGTTTTTTTTTTATTTTACACACTGTTGCAGCCATTAAAATAGTTCACGCTAGCATGGTCGCAGTAGCATGGTCTCGTGTTGTTTCCACTAGCGCAGCACCTCTCATAGTTTATTTTAATTAATAAATGTCTAAAATATAAAAAGAAGGAGAAGCCTAAAACAGGCCCGAAGCCCGGCCTGCGTGTGAGGTATGACGTGAAAATTGGCCCGAAGCCCGGCCCTAGGGGCGTAAATAAGTCTGAAAAGCAGGACTCTATTCTGAAGACTAGGCCCTGTATGACGTCATAAAGGGCGGAATTGCTTGTATGGGCACTTCTCCCAGATGAGCGCGTGCATACATCAACCAGAGCGAGAGCAAGAGCACGCCCATCAACAAGCTTCATTCAGGTTACGGAAGTCGTCGGCAGCGCTGTCATTTTGTTTTTAGACCACGAAATCAACAATGTCACTAAAGAAGTGTGTTTCTGGTTGTGAGGAAAAGATAACCTTGATCAGCTTCCCAAATAACCCAGTGTTAAGGAAACCGTGGATGCAGTTTGTTTTTCCAGAGCAGCAACGGAGTTCAGCAAGTGTGTTTGTTTGTTCCCGGTCACGAGTCGAAACCGCTGGCGGTGAGTGAAACTGCATCAAATGTCTGTGTTTTGTTGGCAATCGGCGCACAAGTGCATATAATGTAAACTACACGAACGTACAGTGAATCGAAAGTTATCCAGGGATAATGCCATGATGTATTTCATGTGTGTGTGTGTGCGCCTGTCTCTTTAGCTCCGCCCACTGCACGCCTGCACGAGCTCGGCTGTTTTCGGAAAGAATCAGTACAGCTTATCTGTCTTTTATTTTACAGCGTATCTGCATTTATTTCCGCTACAAAAGAATTGATATCGCCATCTACAGGGTATTGAAGGTACTATATCTTGTGCGTTTTGCCCTTACTCACCCAAAGTTGTCAACAAGGCTACTTTATGCAAATATGAGAGCATTTTGAGTACTGAATCGCAGGTGTTTCATATAAGGGAGGACGTGGCTGCAGCTGGTGATGAGGCCGAAACCAGCATGTCCACTGAAAGTAGGCTTTGACTATTTCATTTTGCTTAACATTATTTGATTTATCTGTTATATTGAAGAGACCATTTTGAAGGATATTGGTTGCCATTTCTGAGCACTTAAGCTTAACTGAGTCTTGAGTGTTTGTAGACGTTTAAGAGGCTGTTGTGTTGACTGTGATTTATTACAGTTTTGAGGTGTGCAGTTTTATTTTGGTTTTAGAAAATAAATGTGATTGCTCTCTCTTCACAAATCAACCGTTTCTTGTTTTTCACTGGCATGTCTCTTAGTTGTTGGGGACTAGTGCATCTTTGAGCCAACATTCAGTAAAGTACTGTTAAAATCAGATACTCTAGACTTCTACTCAAGCCATATTGGAATTGGAGACTTGTAACTTGTAATGGAGTCATTTTCGCTGTAAGGTATCTGTACTTTTACTCTAGTATGGTTTTCAGGTACTCATTACACCTCTGGTCATCAGTGTCTGTGTCAAATTGTCTACAATTATGTGTGTGAGCTCCTCTCCTTGTTGCAATCTACTGTTTGAAATATGTATCACTGCATAATACATTCTCTCTCAATGTTATTTTAAAAAAATAGAAGGCAGTTCACAGTATGTTAGTATTTCATTCCAAACATAGCCTTTATCTTTTAAGGAAAGTTTTTTTCCCTCATTATTAATTCTGCTTGACTGCTAAAGGCAGACTGCAGTGTGTGTTTCTTTGTGAGTGACCTACTTCTTATGCCACATACAAGGTGATAAACATCTGCCCACATAGCTAAACCTCATTAGCAAACACTACCTGAACACACTCTATATGTCAGCAGAGCATCTCAACATGTACAAAGGTCTCTCTGGATCATTTAATGATCAGAAAGCATGTTAATGCTGCTCTCTGAGCAGAGAAATAATGGTTGCCGCATAACCACTTGCGTTGATGCGGACATGTGTTGTTGACCCTGTAAAGGCATGTACGCATGTCACTGTTTGCACTGAAGTACTTTTTGACGGGGACTGTCATATGGACGGTCACATTTCCTGTTTGCATGCTACAGATATGTGCACATGTACAAATGCACTCACCCTTTTCTTAAGAGCTTCTAGGGAGTCAAACTCCAGCTTGGCTAGTTTGACTTGGATGTGTTTAGGAACATCTGGAATGACGAATGCCAGGATGAACTTGAAGGCCAGGAGAACATGCTGCAATAAACAGAAAAAGACAAGTTTAAAACACAGCTTTCATTTCATATCTATGTAATTATAAGCAAGTGATACGCCTCAAATATTTTTTATGATTCGTTTAAGGGTTTATTTAGCAATTCACACTTGAAAATGTGCAATCTAACGTCTCACACATTCCAGACAGATCAATGGCATTTAACGGGAAGTCTTTTTCATATTGTGAACCTCTCTTGACAAACAGAGACATGTGAAATCAAAAGGGAACGTATTTCAGTCATACTGAATGGCTGGATGAATTTTATGGCTCTCTATGTGTTCAATGGCCACATTAGTGAGATGAATGCTGTTGGCAGAGTGTCAACTGTCATTGCAGCTCCGGTGTATTAAATGAATCACCACATGCTCACTGCCTCTGAAACTGGCTCACTATTCACCTTTGTGTGATTAAAGGGATCTGAAGAACTACTGACAGTTTAAGTAAATGTATAAATAAGAATTGCATACTTTAACCTCTTTTAATAGAAGGATGTCCTGGTTGTTTTTAAATTCTGACCTTGAAGTTAACATGAAATTTAGATATTGCAGTGCACTGAATACATACAATTAAGGAAGTAAATGGGTTGTGGAAAGGGTTTCCTGTTGACTTACAAAAAACAGGGTTATTTAATGTTGCCGTTAAAGGGATAGTTCACCCAAAAATGATTCTGTCACTATTTACTCACACTCACTTTCATTCATCTTCAAAACACATTCCCCCAAAACTTTGATGCTTCAAAAAGTCTTCTAGAGAGACATGATTGCTTTATAATATGATGAACACATTTTATTTTGGCTTTTATTCATATATAAAGATTGATCAATGCACATACAGATAGCAAAATAAATATTGTAAACAGAAGCACAACCATGCTTGTTTGATGCACAAGAACAATCCTCATTGGTTCTTACAGAAGATCAAACGTTGGTTCTTGTATGTCAAGCAAGCATGTTTGACCCTCCATTTGCCATATTTGACATGCTCTATGTATGTGCATTGATATGTGAATAAAAGCCTAAATTAAATTTGTTCATCATATAATCGTGTCTATTCAAAAGACTTGACTTAAACGATTCATATGGATTATTTTTAACGAAGTCTTTATGAACCTTTTGAGACGTCAAAATGTTGATTGTGTGGAGTTTGTAGGGACAGAAATCTCTCAGATTTCATAAAAAATATCTTTATTTGTGTTTCAAAAATTTCAAGCAATTTTGCGTTTAAAAGACGTCTAATAGCCGTCCAAACAAAGCCCTGACATCTAGGCTAAAATAAGGCAAAATTTGGGCTGTCAGTGAAAATTGAATAGACGTCTAACCTAAAACCAAACACTTTTTAATCACTGTTGACTTTGCTTACATGATTGGAATAATATACATCTCGCAAGTTATTTTGGCAAAAATGACATGTAACCAAATTCAGGGTTATTTTGTAAGTGTAAGCCGGACTATTTCAGGTCTAGTTAACCGAGACGGTGAAATGGCAGCTATTGCTTGCTGGGAAAGATGAACGAAAGTCTCATGGATTTGAAGCAACATGAAGGTGAGTAATTGAGGGTAAATAAAAACCCTTAAAACTTAAAACTTCTTAAATGCAGCAAATTTAGCTCTCATATAAACAAAAAGAATGCAAGTGATGATGGTCTACAAAATATATCAATATAAAACTGCATCTGTCTTAAAGGGACAGTTCACTCAAAAATGAAAATTTTGTCATCATTTACTCACCCTTATGTTGTTCCAAACCCGTATGAGTTTCTTTCTTCAGTGGAACTAAGAAGATATTCTGAAGAATGCTGGTAATCAAACAGCGATTGACTTCCATAGTAGGAAAATACTATGGAAGGTTATTATAGGTTACTATATACAGGTTTGGAACAACATAAGGGTGAGTAAATGATGACAGAATATTCACTTTAAAATGCTCCTGAAAGTCAGAGAATAGACTTTAGCTAAAGCTGGGACTCATGGAAGCAGATTTCTGTGAAAACCAAAACTAAAAATCTGCTTTTCTTGTGTGAATTTCATAGAATTATGTCATTATAAATGTAGTGAAAGGCTGAATATTTTGATATTGGTTGGGAAATACAACAATACAACAGCCAAATTGCTCTTCTGAGACACTTACCATATAAGCACACACATATACAGTCAAAACAAAAATTATTCAGACACCAGATATAATTTTTTACTAGTGGGTGCAGGACACTATAGTTCATTTATGTAAATAGGATAGCAAAATAAAGTAAACTGTAACATATACCCAATATGGGTAACATATACCCATAAACCCAAAAATTCTTCATACAGTGGACTACCACCAAAATTATTCAGACACTTTGACCTGACCATTTCATTAATTGCTAATGTGACCTTTTACACCACAGACTGAACAAAATTAAGCATTGCTTGGTAATTGGTTGACCTAAACTGGTATTATATAATTGTGTACTTAAATTTAACAGCTGACAGCTGACAGGTTGATTGTAATCCATTACATACCTTTCTATCAAAGTTATCTGACATTATCAAGATGAATTTGTTCTGACACAGTTTAACTATCTTCTATATTCTTTCTATATTCTATGAAATATACAAGTAGTCACAGCATCATTAAACAAATCATATTTCGTAGAATGTAAAATGATATACAGACTAACTCAAAAAACTCAACAAATCTTGCCTCAATCCTGTGCTATACAAAAGTATGGTAATTATTAAAGACCAGAGTAACCCAGATCCAGAAATGTCTCTCTAAGAACTGAGGATACAGTCGAGGGCATCAGGTTCAGTGTTACTGCTGTGGTGGCAGAGGAAACCTCAGGACAACTGAACACAAGCGACTCGTCCTGGAAAAGTCTAAACTGAGGTAAATCTTAAGGAGTCATGGCAAAGACCTCAACTGTCTTACACTAAGAAACTAATAAATAAGAAAATAATAATGATGACATAAAACATATTATGTAGGCCAAGATGAAAGAAAAAACAAACAAAAATGTTTCACTTGTTGGCAAATATCTTTGTATATTAATTTGCCCGAATTAAATAATTATTATCAAATTAAAAATAATTTGAACGTCAATTAATAACAAAAAAATCTGCTGTTCCAAAAACTAGTGAGTTTGGCTTTCTGCCTACATAAGCCTTCTAAAGCAGCATCATAACTGAACCTCATAAAACCTCATAACTGCCACTGTAATTAGAGCAATTAATAATTTGAAATGCTCTACATAAGCAGCAATTCGCATGTGTACCACAAATACATCATTTCTCATGTAAGGCGCACATAAGTCTTAATTTACACAACTGCTTCCAGTCTGAAGTTGGCATATTGCTAAGCTAATAATGCTTAATTGTTTAATTAAAAAAAAAAACACAAAAATACACAGCATATGCAAATATTGGGTGAAGTTGTCAGCGTTAATGGAACTGTATTATTTTTGTACTTCAGTTTTGGAATTAAATGGATTTATAGTCAAAATGTAGTTATCCTTTACTACACCTGTCATACTGAGTAAAAAAAGACTGCTTTTGGCAATGTTTTCTGGCAAATTTGCATGACCAACTTGAACCCGATGCAAAATCTGCTTGCATAAATATTCCACCCTCACAAGAAATTCCAGATTCCAAATTCCAGTGTAGATTGCTATTGAAATGACTGGATTTTGCTTGAGAAAATTCGCTGAACATCAGTAAATGTTACCACACCTTTAGAATTTGGTTAAATCGGTAATAGAACTACCGTGCTTATATAAAATTAAAAGCAAATCTCCATAAGCAAGCCTAAAGAAGCGCTTTACACACAGTACTGCAGTCAGAGGTTTGAGAGCGCTGACTGAATGATTCATCAGAAAAGTATCACAAAAGTACATCAGTAACAGACAAGCACAGTCTCCTGCAAGGCACTGCCTAAAACAAGCTGAGAGCATGTGCAGAAGTGTGACTCAAAATGATGTTGCATTTGAGCATGATGAACTGTGGAAAATGCCACCCTCTCTTCAGTATGATTGCTGTCTGAGAGAGGAGGGGTGGTGGGGGGGATGGGGGGGGTGAGAATGAGAATCTCTGATCTGATATAATGAGAGAACAAAGCCCAGACTATTTTTGTAGTCACATTTTTCTCCAAGGTCTTTAACAAACAATCGTATCACCACTGCAGATGTACTTCAAAGGGCAACAACTCTACAAATACAGACAAAAATGGAATTGTTTGAATAGGTAAACGGAACCCTAATAAAACAATCCTATCAGAGGATCTATAATATCACAAGCAACCAGAGAATCATAAAAAAAGTACACTGGAATAGAATAGAATAGAATAGAATAGAATAGAATAGAATA
The DNA here is from genome assembly GCA_039654105.1 of Coreius guichenoti. Classification (NCBI taxonomy): domain Eukaryota; kingdom Metazoa; phylum Chordata; class Actinopteri; order Cypriniformes; family Gobionidae; genus Coreius; species Coreius guichenoti. The sequence continues at coordinate 31,402,818 of CM077176.1, read as the reverse complement.
GAATAGATAAACACAACCCTAATAATATACAATCCTATCAAAGGAACTAGAATATCACAGGCAACCAGAGAATCATAAAAAGTACACTGGAATAGAATAGAATAGAATAGAATAGAATAGAATAGAATAGAATAGAATAGAATAGAATAGAATAGGTAAACAGAACCCTAATAATAAAATTATATTATTAAAGGAGCTATACTGTCAAAAGCAACCAGAGACTCAGTACACTGGAATGGAATAGAATAGAATAGAATAGAATAGAATAGAATAGAATAGAATAGAATAGAATAGAATAGAATAGAATAGATAAACACACCCCTAATAATATACAATCCTATCAAAGGAGCTAGAATATCACAGGCAACCAGAGAATCATAAGTACACTGGAATAGAATAGAATAGAATAGAATAGAATAGAATAGAATAGAATAGAATAGAATAGAATAGTATAGAATAGAATAGAATAGAATAGAATAGAATAGAATAGAATAGATAAACAGAACCCTAATAATAAAATACTATTATTAAAGGAGCTATACTGTCAAAAGCAACCAGAGACTCAGTACACTGGAATAGAATAGAATAGAATAGAATAGAATAGAATAGAATAGAATAGAATATGAATTGCAAAAGACGCAAGACGGGAGTGCAACGGTCATACAAGTCCATCTAGCGCGCTTACGTACAAATGGAAAAGTAGCGCAGTGGAATGGAAAAACACGTTCTGTGTGAATGGCCCCTATCAGTGCACTGGAGAAGAGAAGAGAAGAGAAGAGAAGAGAAGAGAAGAGAAGAGAAGAGAAGAGAAGAGAAGAGAAGAGAAGAGAAGAGAAGAGAAGAGAAGAGAAGAGAAGAGAAGAGAAGAGAAGAGAAGAGAAGAGAAGAGAAGAGAAGAGACGAGAAGAGGAGAAAGTAATAGACTAAAGGTGTGGTCACATTTATCACTGTTCTGCAAATTTTCACAGGCGAAATTCAGTCATTTCAATTGGAATCACAAATTTCACAATAGATTCAAGTTGTTCTCACGTATTCAGCGCATTGACCAACAGAAAGCTGCGCTTCATGCATCGCTACACTAGCGACAATGGACACTGGACCTTGGCAGTGGACCCATGAAAATTCACCAACATTTTGCTAATGTGAAGAAGACACAACATTACATTGCAATGTAGTATATAACTAAAGCATTGTGAGAAAGGAAAGGGTATAGCCAATGATTTGTTCAGACTGTTGGTGACCAATCTCATGTGTGAACTGAAGGAAAATGCGTGTCGGAGAGGTGTCAGAGTGTTTCCAGGCTAGCCGTCATCCTCTTTAAGACATGAGTGGAACGGAGCGAGAGAGAGAGAGAGAGAGAGAGAGAGAGAGAGAGAGAGAGAGAGAGAGAGAGAGAGAGAGAGAGAGAGAGAGAGAGAGAGAGAGAGAGAGAGAAAGAGAGAGAGAGAATGGATGCTAGCCACATCTGATCTTGCAGCATGTCAGACATGGTTAGCGAGTCATGGAACAGAACAGTCTTCAGTTTAACAGCCCTGGAAGAGCCTGTCTGCCTGTTAACACGAACACTCGCTGGGTGGGGTGTACACAAATACACATGCTCTCATTTTGACTGATTGCTAATTTATCCACTGACATCTAGACAGTCGCAGTCAAATCCGATTACATGAGAACTGTATTTGCTCTTTAAAATAGTCCTGTAGAAAGCCATGCTGCAGATAAAGTTAACAATGAGAGATTCTTAACTATAGTATAGTATGACAATAACGTCGCACAGTGTCAGGGATGATGTATTTTTGTAGGCCAAAACCTCAGAAACGAGTTAGCATTTTAGCACTTCCGGTTCAATCATCCTTAAGTCAATGCTTTTTTGTTTGTTTGTTTGTTTTTTAATGGGTTTTTGGTCAAATGCCTGAAATAAGGTCTGTGGTGAACACAAGCTCAAGATATTTTCATGTTTTATTCTATTACATAAAATACATTAGTAATAGTTTGTTTTAAAGCTTTTACCTGTCTTGAAAAAGGTGGCTGCTAGCAAATGGCTTAGTGAGATTAAAGAGGTTGTCGGAGACATTAATGTCATCACGCCAAACAGAAAAACTCTCTAGTCCGCTTTCACAGCCTCATATTTATAAATGCGCTCTTGCAAAATATTTTGTCAGTGGGATGTCAGGATGAAGCAGCACTCTTTATTTGACTTTGTATGGCTTATCCTTGTTTTTAAGCAATCAGATAGGGCTCCAAAGGTATTTGTCTAATGTAACACACACACACACACACACACACACACAATATTTAACCCTTTATGAATGGAAGAAATTAATTTAGAATAGGGTGATAGCATGGAACAATATAAACTAGACCATTCAAATGTTTTTTTTTAAAGTTTTTTTTTTTTGTCTCCCCAAGCCTGCATTGAGTTGATCCAAAATACAGTAAAAACAGTAATATTGTGAAATATTATAACAATGTATTGTTATAATAAATTGTTTCCACCACAGTATAAAAAAAACGTAAACGATATTTGCAACTTTTTATCTCACGATTGCGAGTTTAAATGACTTTATAAAAAAAGTCAAAATTGCGAGAAAAAAGTCAGGATTGCGAGTTTTTACCCTTTTTTAAAGCAATTGTGAGTTTATATCTCGCAATTCTGACTTTTTCTTGCAATTCTGACTTTTTTCTCGCAATTTTGATTTTTTTCAGTTGCGAGTTTATATCGCGCAATTCTGATTTTTTCTTGCAATTCTGACTTTTTTCTCGCAATTTTGACCCTTTTTTAAAGCAATTCTGACTTATTTTCGCGCAATTCAGATTTTTTTCAGTTGCGAGTTTATATCGCGCAATTCTGACTTTTTTCTCACAATTGTGAGTTTATGTCTTGCAAATCTGACTCTTTCTCGCAATTGCAAGTTATAAAGTCCAATTCTGAGGAAAAACGACAATTCTTTTTTTTCAGAATTGTGAGTTTATATCTTGCAATTCTGACTTTATAACTCGCAATTGTGAGTTTATATCACGTAATTGTGAGAAAAAAGTCAGAATTGTGAGTTAAAAAGTTGCAATTACCTTTTTTATTTTTTATTCAGTGGCAGAAACAAGCTTCCATAAATAACAGATATATTTACACAAGTAAAAAAAGCTACAGTATAACTAATAAAAAGCTAAAATGCAGTTAGTTAGTTATTTAGTTAGTTAAAGCATTACATGCATTGGTTCAACTGCAAGCTATAGCGGTGCTGTGAAGCAGTATATTTGCCCCTAAATGTTTGAAAAACCTTTGTTTTGCTTTATTACGTGTGTGCACGTGCTTGTAGACAAATATCTCTCTCTCTCTCTCTCTCTCTCTCTCTCTCTCTCTCTCTCTCTCTCTCTCTCTCTCTCTCTCTCTCTCTCTCTCTCTCTCAGAGGTCACAGTCAGCCTCCCTACCATCCAGCTTTTCAGTTCTTCCTGATCCTCAGCCGTCTCCTGTCACCGTGGCTACACTGTTGCCTAGTTACTGCTCTCTGAGGCATGTCATCGTGTAATTACCTGAGTATCGAATGGCCCAAAAATAGGCAGCAGTCATGGCTCTGAGAAATACCAGCAATGACACACACACACACAAACTCGCTCACAAACCTCTCTGATTCATTCCACCGTGAGACAGTGACAATGCACACAAAAGCTAAGTAAAGAAGAGATAACAAAGCGAGGGAACATTTGCATTATCCATCATTCAAAGATGACCTTTGAGGGCACAGAGATTATTTCTGCATTAATCTTTTTTGGATGATTTTCTCATTTATGCAACAAAACAAACAAATCCACGTTTTCCTATATTTAAATACCATCAGATCTACAGCATATCTGTTACAATGGCTCATACGGTTGAACAAACACTTAATCCCAAGTATTAAACTTCTAAAGGTATAACTAATCCTGCCCCGTTTGTGCCACAGACATAAATGACACCTCAAACCAGGTGGATTTTTGAGGAGAGATGCGCTATTACTTTTCAAAATAAACACACTTATTATTTTTGCTTAGTAGATGATAAAAAGGGTGAAGAAAAATCCATACTATATCTGAGGTCCTGAATATGACAAAAATTTGGGAGCCGGATTTTATAGCTTGGCCAGTAAGCAAGCTATGGAAGCTTGTTTCCGCCACGTAATCAATTCTTTTTATTCAAAGAGTCTTTTTATCTCACAATTCTGACTTCTTTTTCTCAGAATTGCAAGATATAAAGTCAGAATAGCAGATATAAACTTGCAATTCTGTCTATTTCTTCTCGCAATTGCAAGTTTATATCTCGCAATTCTGACTTTTTTCTCAATTGATCCCCTCCCTTCGGAAACTGCAGTATTCCAACATGATAAAGACCCCAATTACACCTCCAAGATGACCACTGCCTTGCTAAAGAAGCTGAGGGTAAAGGTGATGGACTGGCCAAGCATGTCTCCAGACCTAAACCCTATTGAGCATCTGTGGGGCATCCTCAAACGGAAGGTGGAGGAGCGCAAGGTCTCTAACATCCACCAGCTCCATGATGTCGTCATGGAGGAGTGGAAGAGGACTCCAGTGGCAACCTGTGAAGCTCTGGTGAACTCCATGCCCAAGAGGGTTAAGGCAGTGCTGGAAAATAATGGTGGCCACACAAAATATTGACACTTTGGGCCCAATTTCGAGATTTTCACTTAGGGGTGTACTCACTTTTATTGCCAGCGGTTTAGACATGAATGGCTGTGTGTTGAGTTATTTTGAGGGGATAGCAAATTTACACTGTTATACAAGCTGTACACTCACTACTTTACATTGTAGCAAAGTGTCATTTCTTCAGTGTTGTCCCATGAAAAGATATAATAAAATATTTACAAAAATGTGAGGTGTGTGAGATACTGTATCTCGCGATTTTTACTTTTTCTAGCAATTGCAAGTTTATATCTCACAATTCAGATTTTTTTCTCACAATTGTGAGTTTATATGTTTTTATATACATTTTATATGTAATTATATATTTATATCACGCAATTCTGAGAAGTCAGAATTGCGAGATATAAACTTGCAATTGTGAGAAAAAAAGTCAGAATTGTGAGATAAAAAGTTGCAATTACATTTAAAAAAAAATTTATTAAGTGGCGGAAACAAGCGCCCATAGCAAGCAGACATTTTTCAACAGTTATTATGAAACATCCTGTTTGATCATTTAATGCCATAATGATAATTTAATGCTATACTATTGTCATGGTTTGCCTGTGTTTTTCTGCCCGAAGGAGGCCATTCACACAGAACATGTTTTTGAAGTAAAAAACGTGAGACGCAAGTTAGTGGAATGAAAACAATTGGTCTAGAGACGCATTTTTTAAAAACTATTTTAACTTAAGCGCTGCATTTTTAGAACACAGTGTCATCAGCGAGACAATGCAAAAGACACGAGATGCAAGAGCAACGGACAAACACGTCCATCTAGCGTGTATTTGCACAGAAAAACAATAGAAAGGTGCAGTGGAATGGAAAAATATGTTCTGTGTGAACAGACCCGAGACTCTTATTTTGAAGTTTTTTGTTCCTGTGTTTATGCTGCGCTCACGCCATGACGTAATTACCGAAAGCTCTTTCAAATCACTCTCGCGCTACTTACAGTGGGGAGAACAAGTATTTGATACACTGCCGATTTTGCAGGTTTGCCCACTTACAAAGCATGTAGAAGTCTGTAATTTTTATCATAGGTACTCTTCAACTGTGAGTGACGGAATCTAAAACAAAAATCCAGAAAATCACATTGTATGATTTTTAAGTAATTAATTTGCATTTTATTGCATGACATAAGTATTTGATACATCAGAAAAGCAGAACTTAATATTTGGTACAGAAACCTTTGTTTGCAATTACAGAGATCATACGTTTCCTGTAGTTCTTGACCAGGTTTGCACACACTGCTGCAGGGATTTTGGCCCACTCCTCCATACAGACCTTCTCCAGATCCTTCAGGTTTCGAGGCTGTCGCTGGGCAATACAGACTTTCAGCTCCCTCCAAAGATTTTCTATTGGGTTCAGGTCTGGAGACTGGCTAGGCCACTCCAGGACCTAGAGATGCTTCTTACGGAGCCACTCCTTAGTTGCCCTGGCTGTGTGTTTCGGGTCGTTGTCATGCTGGAAGACCCAGCCACGACCCATCTTCAATGCTCTTACTGAGGGAAGGAGGTTGTTGGCCAAGATCTCGCGATACATGGGCCCATCCATCCTCCCCTCAATACGGTGCAGTCGACCTGTCCCCTTTGCAGAAAAGCATCCCCGAAGAATCATGTTTCCACCTCCATGCTTCAAGGTTGGGATGGTGTTCTTGGGGTTGTACTCATCCTTCTTCTTCCTCCAAACACGGCGAGTGGAGTTTAGACCAAAAAGCTCTATTTTTGTCTCATCAGACCACATGACCTTCACCCATTCCTCCTCTGGATCATCCAGATGATCACTGGCAAACTTCAGACGGGCCTGGACATGCGCTGGCTTGAGCAGGGGGACCTTGCGTGCGCTGCAGGATTTTAATCCATGACGGCATAGTGTGTTACTAATGGTTTTCTTTAAAACTGTGGTCCCAGCTCTCTTCAGGTCATTGACCAGGTCCTGCTGTGTAGTTCTGGGCTGATCCCTCACCTTCCTCATGATCAATGATGCCCCACGAGGTGAGATCTTGCATGGTGCCCCAGACCGAGGGAGATTGACCGTCATCTTGAACTTCTTCCATTTTCTAATAATTGCGCCAACAGTTGTTGCCTTCTCACCAAGCTGCTTGCCTATTGTCCTGTAGCCCATCCCAGCCTTGTGCAGGTCTACAATTTTATCCCTGATGTCCTTACACAGCTCTCTGGTCTTGGCCATTGTAGAGAGGTTAGAGTCTGTTTGATTGAGTGTGTGGACAGGTGTCTTTTATACAGGTAACGAGTTCAAACAGGTGCAGTTAATACAGGTAATGAGTGGAGAACAGGAGGGCTTCTTAAAGGAAAACTAACAGGTCTGTGATTGCCGGAATTCTTACTGGTTGGTAGGTGATCAAATACTTATGTCATGCAATAAAATGCAAATTAATTATTTAAAAATCATACAATGTGATTTTCTGGATTTTTGTTTTAGATTCCGTCTCTCACAGTTGAAGTGTACAGACCTCTACATGCTTTGTAAGTGGGCAAACCTGCAAAATCGGCAGTGTATCAAATACTTGTTCTCCCCACTGTAGATGTCATACACATTGTAATTTACACATTGTAATTACAAGTTCTACAATCATAGGAAGGCTTTTTACAATTCAGAATCGTTATGGTAATTATGACATGGCGTGAACCTATAGTTCCTGTTTCCTCAGTTGCCTCGGTTACTAAGTATTCCCTTGTTTGCTACTATGGTTACTTATTTAGCCCACCTGTGTCTTGTTAAGTTCCTCATTCACCCCAGTATACACTACCAGTCAAAAGTTTGGAAACTGTACTATTTTGATTGTTTTTTAAAGAAGTCTCTTCTGCTCACCAAGGCTGCATTTATTTGATCCAAAATACAGCAAAAACAGTATTATTGTGAAATATTTTTACAATTTAAATAACTTTTTTCTATTTGAATACATTTTAAAATGCAATTTATTTCTGTGATTCAAAGCTGAATTTTCAGCATCATTACTCCAGTCTTTAGAGTCACATGATCCTTCAGAAATCATTCTAATATGCCGATTTGCTGCTCAAGAAACATTTATTATTATTATCAATGTTGAAAACAGTTGTGTACAGTTTTTTTTCAGGATTATTTAATGAATAGAAAGTTCAAAAGAACAGCATTTATCTGAAATATAAAGCTTTTGCAACATTATAAATGTCTTTACTGTCACTTGATAAATTTAATGCATCCTTGCTGAATAAATGTATTAATTTCTTTAAGTTCTTTCCCAAAAAAAAAAAAAAAAAAAAATCTTACTGACCCAAAACTTTTGAACGGTAGTACAATGTTACAAAAGCTTTCTATTTCAGATAAATACTGTTCTTTTGAACTTTCTATTCATCAAAGAATCCTAAAAAAAAATTTTTAGACAACTGCTTTCAACATTGATAATAATCATAAATGTTTCTTGAGCAGCAAATCATCATATTAGAATGATTTCTGAAGGATCATGTGACACTGAAGACTGGAGTAGTGATGCTCAAAATTCAGCTTTGCATCACAGGAATAAATTACATTTTAAAATATATTCAAATAGAAAACAGTTATTTTACATTTTAATAATATTTCACAATATTACAGCTTTTTTAATAACATAAATGCAGCCTTGGTGAGCAGAAGAGACTTCTTTCAAAAACAATCAAAATAGTACAGTTTCCAAACTTTTGACTGGTAGTGTATATCTAGCCCTGTGGTTCTCTTTAGTTTGTCGGTTATTGACTTTATTTTACTAAAACGTGACAACTACAGTATGCAGTAATAATATGAATGATTTAATCGTTTGTCCTGTCCTCCTCTGTTGGTATACTGTATGATATTGTGTCTATTTCTGAAAGAATCTATACATCATACAGTACTCTGCAGTCCATAAGAACCAGACCCTCCCCCATCCACATATGCTTATCCAACGCCAATCCCTGCTCACTCCACTAAATGAACTAACAGAGTCAATAAAATAAATAAAGACAGCCTTGAGAAGCGGCCTGCATAATAGACAGAGAATGTGATTTGCTTGCTACGTATTGTGTGAGCTGTATGCAACAGACATAAAAATGTGCGCATACACACAGTACAGTGGGTTAATGAAAGAGAATCTTTATAGATATTAAGGAGTGGAATCTTAAGGAATGTATAGGCTCTGGTTCCTTAATTCCATTAACAATTGATTTATCCATTTAGAGGAAGCACCTTCCCTGCAATATTTGTCCTTACCAAATAATAGTAATAGTTTCACGGATTTAAGTTAAATTAATTTAAAATGATTGAAATCATTCAAATTTAGGTATTATTGAGATACTATCATAGTTTTTATTAATATTTTGAATTAGTTTATATCTTTATATTTTCTGTTATTTTAATTTTAAAGTTTTAGTAATTTTGTTGTGTTTTTTGGTCAGTTTTTTTAATTAATAATATATATATGTATATATATATATATATATTTTATTTTTTTATTAAGATATAGTTTATATTCATTTTTATTTCAGTTTTAGTTATTTTATTACATCTAGTTAAACTAAATGAAAACAAGAAATGTTGTTTTGGCAGCTAGCTTTATTATATAAGTTTTATTATATCTTATTTTATATCAGTTAACGTTTATTTTATTTGAAGAACAACATTTTTTTGTTATGGTTTTAGATTTAGTTTATTATAATAACCTAGGTTATTCACTTATAAAATTAGTCATGCTCTATCTTTAGTGTTCGGTGGCAGAAGTAATTTGTTTGTAATTTTTTTTTCTTTTTAGTGAAACTGGTTATGAAAAAAATTCGATTCCATCTCCCTAATACAACAAATATTATCCTGATAATAGCTTTCAACTTAAATAATGTATAGACTGAGTATATACAGAACCATATGTTGCCCTGCGTTGTGTTCTGTCTTCCGGTTTGTATTTCCACAGGATGAAGGTAAGCTCTTACGGATTTACGAATGAATGTCTACTGACATTTGTTACGACATCTGCTTCAAACATTACAATGCTCAGCATGATAACTTTCAAATTTTACATTAAGTAAATCCACTTCACCAGCTAATTACTCTTCGACAGCGATGCCATAAAAATATACAGCACTATCACAAAAACGGAAGTTCAAAGACAAAATTCTAAATATGGCTGCACACTTGTTTCTCTGGCGCATAAGGTCTATAGTTAGCATGTAAATAAATGCAAAAACAAAGTCAATTTAATGTCAAGTCCAACGTGATTAGTTAAAGATAAAGTGTGTAATTCTAAGCCATTTGTGGCACCAGAAAAGAATTCACAAATGTTGATTGTTTCCAAACAGGTTTCCAACTGCCCCTTAAGTAGCCCCAAATACAAGCCACTGATTCAACCAAAAGTTGACATGTAAGTGTTTGGCTGGTTAGCATTGTCTAGTCAGACGTCGATATGCTCCACACGGAGATCTGATCTCCCCATCATCGAGTCCATCTGTGATTACATGAAGAAAGAGAAACAACTGAGACAGACTAAATCCAGAAGAACTGTGGCAACGTCTCCAAGACGCTTGAAGAAACATTGCTGCAAAGCTACAGTACTGTGAAAAGTTTTAGGCACTTGTGTAAAAATGTTGTAAAGTGAGGATGCTTTCAAAAATAATGTCATAAATAGATTTTATTTATCAATTAACTTCTATTAAATAACCACCCTTTGAGTTTAAAACAGCTTTTGTCCTAGGTACACTTTAGTATGCATACTTTTTCAGGTAGATTTGCAGATAAGTTTCTTCAAGCATCTTGGAGATGTCACCACAGTTCTTCTGGATTTAGTCTGTCTCAGCTTTTTCTGTATCTTCATGTAATCCCACACAGATTCGATGATGGTGAGATATTTCCTGAGATATTAAACTGATATTTCCTACTGACACATTACAGCAAAAGATATAAATAACTGGCTTAAAACCTTTTTTTTTGTGAAAGTACTAATGTGCCTCAGACTTTTGCAAGACTTTTGTGTGTGTGTGTGTGTGTGTGTGTGTGTGTGTGTGTGTGTGTGTGTGTGTTATGTAACATCTACTGTCTGTAGCAATCGCCATGGAAGGTTGAAAGCGACATGACCCTCACATGAAATGAATAGAACACGTCAGAGATACAATGTAGCCACAAAATGACCTACAAACACAGTTGATTTAGAGCAGTGCGCCCTGTGTACCACTACCCAGCATACCCGTATTCCAGCTGCACCAGCCCTAAACAAATCAATTCACACCAACCAGCAGGAGCGGCCAAACTCAATCAATCTGAATTAGATCTTCTGAACAACACTACTATTTGCTTTTGATTTGACATGCTTATCCTTCCTGACTTCAGTCAATTTGGATAAAGTTTACTTGATTTAATGTTGCAGAACGAAACAACAAAGCCACACACAGACTTGAATGACTACAGCATTTGCTTTTGAGGTTTGTAAAGACTTTTCTATTCCCTCAACACTCCTGGTTTTGAGTTTTATTTAAAATTCTGTCATGGTACGCTGATGCCGTGCGCGAATCAGTATGGCCTAATTACAACTCCAGTGATTACTGCGAAGTTTAATTAGCGGAAAACAAGACATGGCAGAATGAATTCCTCCCCAGATCCCCACCAGGTTCTCACGGAATATCAGGAGTTCTATTTTTCTCTCTCCCAAAAACACAAGTCTCTAGTGTGTTTGTGTGCAAGTGTGTGTTTCTCTCCATGCTTTGGGTCAGTTATTTTGAGTGGGTCTCCTGAGGCTGGCAGCAAAGCTTATCCTTTACTGAACTTCCTGTTTAATTCTGACGTTAACCCATATGAACTGGAGCTCCACAGTAGTTCTGGATTCTTCTGTTACACAAACTGACAAGGTCTAACACACTATGTTTCCTGCATTAACCAAACCACCAGGATGGCGGTTAAGGAAACAAGGACTACAGCCAAGTTTAGCACCCTTTAACACTCATACACACACAGAAGGAAAACAGCTCACTTATGCCACCTTATGGACCATTTGGGTCATTGCAAAAGGGGGTTATAGGTTACCATGGTGTGGGGAAAGGAGAGAATGTTACCTCTATGGCCACCACAACGAGGATCAGCTGAGTCTCTGATTCAGGGAAGTAGGCATTCACTTGTGGAGACAAACCAATCAAGGCACAGTTGGTCACCACGGCGATAATACTCATTGTCTCGAATGCCAACTGGAAGAATAAAAAGCACAAATGTTATTTTTTGTGTGTCCGTAACAGTGCTATTACTGTTAACTAAAACTTAAAATTAAAAAAATAATTTACGTATTTGAAAAATAGCTGAAATAAAATAAAATATAAACATTAGATGAAAATTTTAAACTTAATAAAGAATGTTTGTAACCATGCAGATCTCGGCAGCCATTGACTACCATAGTATTTTTTCCCCCACTATGGTAGTTAATGGCTGCCGAGATCTGCTTGGTTACAAACATTCTTCCAAATATCTTCCTTTGTGTTCAGCAAAACAAAGAAATTTATACAGGTTTGGAACAACTTGAGCGTGACTAAATGATGACAGAATTTTCATTTTTGGGTAAACTATCCCTTTAAGTTGCAGTTAGTACTAAAATTACTAAAATGGAAATATAAATATTTTTATTAGAAATAGAAAAAATCATTTAGGCACATAACAAAATAGCAAAAAATCTAAACTAAAATTAAAGTGAAAACTGAAAAAACTATAAATAATACTACAATAACACTGGTGTGTAAAATACAACACTGTTTAAACTGTAACAAACTTGACTGCATGTTTCTCGTGATCATAAAGTCATTTCAATCTAATATCTTTAAATTCTTAAAATTATTTTTCATAGTTTTAGGGAGTGTAATGTATAATGTGTGAAATTTTTGTTATTGTAAATTGTATTCTATATGTTAATGTTTATTGGATGTTGATTGTTGTAAACATAGATACTGTCATACGAAAAAAATTTCAGACTTCCCTGAAAATAAAGCATCATATCATATCATATCATATGCATATAAGTGGACATTAGATGTATAAGTATGAGTTTTGTTTGGTTTGATGATTTTTGGTCACTAACAAGGACATTATTATCTTTTTACAGCTGCTTTACAGCAGAATTGAATTGTTTTTCCTTTTTTTGGTTTTTAAAAAAAATAATGAATGGCATATTTCGTGGTCTCCACTTGTTTTCACACACAATTTATCAGTCATTTCAACTGATAGTGAAAGTTCCATTTTTGATAACGTTTGTTTACTTCCATATCATGCATATTCAATGTCTTGTTTCCACTAATCTTCCTTATTGTCTAGTTCTGGCTAGTTCTAACTCGTATGTTTTTTGAGCAGTAGGATGGAGCATATCAAATTTAAAATAAATAAATAAATAATGGAGTTTTACATTTGACGCTTCAGTACATTAATACATTCAGTACTTTTGTACTTTTTACTCGAGTAAAATTTTATAGTACTTATATTTTTATAGTAGTAATACCTCATTAGGGCATTTGTGCTTTAACTCAAGTACATGATTTGTGTACTTTGCCCACCACTGTGTGATATCAATTTCATATGTCTTTTTCTATGAATATGAGCATAACTGAGTCAAATCTGCGTTTCACATGGTAGATCATGGGCCTCTGAACACAATATAGTTCACCCAACAATAAAAATTCTTTCATCATGTAATGCTATCGTATGACTTTAGATATCTGTGAACACTACCAGTCAAAAGTTGTTGTTTTTTTTTAAAGAAATTACAACTTTTTATTCAGCAAGGATGCATTAAATTGATAATTGTAAAAAAAAATTCAAATAAGCACTGTTCTTTTGAATTAGTATTCATCAAAGACTCCTGAAAAAAGGGTATCATAGTTTACACAAAAATACTAGGCAGCACGACTATGATAATAAAAGGAAATGTTACTTGAGCAGCAAATCAGCATATCAGAATGATTTCTGAAGGATCATGTGACACTGAAGACTAGAGTAATGATACTGAAAATTCAGCTTTGCCATCACAGGAATATAAAAATATTAGCATTATCATTTAAAATAGAAAACAGATACTTATATATATTATAATAATTCGCCATTTTTACTATTTTTACCGTATTTTTGATTAAATAAATGCAGCCTTGAGCATAACATTTTTTTTTTTTTTAAAAACTTAAAGAAAAACACAATTATACAGACCCCAAACTTTTGAACAGTAGTGTATATAAACTCACATGGACTACTTTTTTGGTGTCCTTTGGCCTTTTTGGACCTTGTCAGACAAGGTCAGTATTAACTGATGTTGTATGGAGAAGACTTGCAGGAAGATATTCTACATTTGTTTGTGTTCCACAATCAAAACAACAGCATACGGAATAGAAGGGCATACAGGTCATAAATAAGAGCAAATAATGACAGAATTTTCATTTTTGGATGAGCCTTTTTCCATTACTATTAAAGGTACACTATGTAACTTTTGACCCTCTAGCAGTTAAAAAACAAAACTGTGTGCATTTCGTGGAAGAACATTGTTTTGGTTGTGCTTCGGCTCTGCGTGACTGTGTGGATGAATATAGTTATCCTACTGCTCATAAAATATTCACTACTAGGCTTAGAGATATAACTAGTTTAGATGGAAAGGATGTCAAGCTGACTAGCTGAAGACATACTGTAGCTATACCCATCAATAGACACAGTACTTACTTGAAAATAAATTACAGCACAGCACTACAAAAAACCCTAATGGATATGACCCTTCACAATAGATAATGCTTTACAAGGAACTCTGTTAGAGATAAATTTATCTGTTCAATAAAATACCTTACTCACCGCTGAGTAATAAAAACACCATCTCTGTGTCACTTTTACAACATTTAACATCCCTCAAGTTATCAGCAGCTCCGAAAAGCCAAACGTTGATTCTAGTATTATTGCGAGCTTTGTCGTGTTCACTTTGTGCCAGCAGACTCTCCTCTGTTCTGCATTTTTTTTTAAAAACAGTTGAT